>JAOVVB010016596.1:0-15000 GCA_028570985.1 Heterobranchus longifilis | reverse complement strand
CAGAGCCTGGGTCACGTTGTGTTGAACACCTAATGAGATATTAGAAAATAACCAACACACACACACACACACACACACACACACAAAGTTAGCTTTCACAAACTGAACTCAAGTGATTTAATTTAAGCCTGTGTTGTAATCTTTATGTGTAAGTTTTACAGACTTTCTGAGTCTATGCAAAACAACTGTGTGTGTGTGTGTGTGTGTGTGTGTGTGTGTGTGAGAACTATATTAAGGCTGTGTATTTACCCAGCATGTACATCTAACACCTGCACACACACAAATTAGCGAAGAGACACACACTTCCTCCTTCAGCACCAACACACTAGTTCTCACACACACTGACTTTCATTCCCTTGGTGACTAAAGTACGCTTCCTCTCACACACCAACACACAGGCTTGCACAGGAAAGCACAAACACCACACTGTGCATGGTGTGAGTGTGTGTGTGTGTGTGTGTGTGTGTCCTATGTCCCATGGGGATCTGCTGAGCAAACATCATTTCATGCAAAACAGCCTTTATTTCTAGTAAACATTTCATCCATGCACACATAATGGGGTGTGTTAGCAATAATGTAAAGTTTCAACAAATATAACAAACAAAAACTTTGAAAGAACATTAAAATGGATAAAAGTTACAAAGACAAACTTCCTACTAAAGGGTAGCTGAGAAAAACTCACCAACAACACACCAGTGAAACATAACCTTCACTAACTTTCAGCTTCAAAAAATAAATAATTTTTTTTTTTAATTATTAATAATGATAATAATAATAATAATAATGATATTTCATCACTTTGCAGTCCATTGATAACAAAATAACCTCGGAACTGTTAATGCAAGCTCAGTTTCTTTGCGTTACATTACTAAGTGTGTCTCATCCACACCTACAGCACTTTTTAATTGGGTGTTTGACGTTTCAAATCCCACCTTAAAGATCATAAATACATCACACCTTAAAATCAGGGATCTCCCCTGTGCCTTTAAAACCGCTGCTGTAAACCCCGGACTAAAAAAAAAAAATCCAACATATACAGTAATGCCCTGACAGCTGTAGGCAGATTTCTCCTGGTAACGTCTCCTGGTAGAACGTTTCAGTCCAAATAAACTCCTCTCTTGATCTGAGTAATTTTAATGAAACTCACTGCACTAACCCTTTTTCGTACCACACAAGTAAAACATGTCCAAATAATTTGAACATCAATAATAATAATAATAAAATAATAATAATTCCATCAAGTGGTGAACGAGATTAATCCAAAGATCTTTCCAAAGATTAATATCTGGGCGTTATGTTACTTAAAACTTCATCTTCCACTTTAATATATATATATATATATATTTTTTTAATTTCTGGTCATAAAGTCCCTTGCACCAAGTATCAATTCTCTTTTTCATTTTTGTTTTCCCTTATGGGCACCTGACTTCTGGTGACTAGTTATTTTTATTACAGGGAACGTAAATTTTTTTATTTTAGTAGCATGTTTGGAAGACCAAGTATACAGTATACTGTATGTACAGCATATATATTCAGGCCCTTTCCTGATCTTCGCCAGTTTATCATTGCTGATTTTTTTTTTTTTGGTTCATTTCTGATAAACTCTTTTGGTTGTTGGTGTTTTATTAAAGTTGGTTGACCTGTGATTGAGTGCACGTGTCGTTGCCTGATAGCTGTCACATATCACTATCAAGGAGCACAATGACCAGTGGCAATAAAAAGTATGTGAACCTTTTGGAATTTCATGTTTTGATCTGATCTTCATCTAAGTCAAGTGTATTGACAAATGTAATGTGTCTAAAATAATAACACAAAAAATATTCTTTATTATACACACTCATTCAACATTTAAAATGGTCGTGGAAAAAGTAAATGAACCCTTGGAATTAATAACTGGTTGTCTCCGCCCCCTTGGCAGAAATAACCTCAGCCAGACGCTTCCTGTAGCTGCCGATCAGACCTGCACATTGTTCAAGGGGAATTTTTAGCCCATTCTTCCTGGCAGAACTGCTTTGGACGTCTCATGTGTGTGTGCCTCTTCAACTCATTATTTAGCATCTCTGTTGGGTTGAGCTCAGGCTCTGATCCGGCCGCTCCAAAAGGCGGATTTTGTTTTTCTGAAATTGACTCTGCTGTGGACTTGCTCTGGTGTTTTGGGTCATTGCATCACTCAACCTCTACAGAGTTTCAGCTGACGTACAGACAGTCTCACATAATCCTGAAGAATGTCTTGATATACTTGTGAATTGATCTTCCCCTCAATGACTACAAGCTGCCCAGGCAGCAAAGCAGGCCCAAATCATTTTTTTTTAAATCATACTTTATGGTCAGGATGATGTGTTCATGATGATACGCAGTGGCATCATGTAGTGCTGTGTGTTCAATCATAGTTTCATCAGTCCACAAAACATTTTGCAAATACCGCTGTGGAGTGTCAACGTGCTCTTTTGCAAACTTCAGGCCTGCAGCGATGTTCTTTTTAGTAAGCAGTGGCTTCCTTTGTGGTGTCCTGCCATGGAGACCCTACCTGTTCTATGTTGTACGTTCTGTAGACTCATGAACACAGATGTTATCCAGTTCCAATGATGCTTTTAAATCTGTCACTCTGGGTTGTTTCTTTATCTCAGTCTTCGTTGTACTCTATTAGGGTCGTTTTGACTGGGCGTCCCACTTTTTGGTAGAGTAGTCCCAAAGTGTCTCCATCTGTAGATCTTTTACCTAACTGTTGACTGCTGAATTTCTAAAGTCTTTGAAATCACTTTGTAACCGTTTCCAGCTGTATATAAATCAACAATTCTTGGACACAGATCCTCTAACGGCTCTTGCTGGCGAGGCATGGCTCACAATAAGCGTAATCTTCTTGTACGGAGCAAACTCAAAAAGTTTGAGTGGTTTTTATTCAGTCGAAGTAACTCTATCCAACATCTCCAAACTCAACGTTTTATTCACAACACTTCAGGCTCACTAACGCTTGACTCCAGTTAACGTTTTTAAGGTCATTAACTCAAGGATTCACATACTTTTTTCACACCATCACTATGATGTTGGTTCTCGATAAAGACGTGAAAGATCAGAATTTTTTGTGTCATTATTTTAGACACATTATATTTGTCTATACTCTTGACTTAGATGAAGATCAGATCACATTGTACGATAAATTAATGCAGAAAATTCAAAAAGGTTCACATACTTTCTTGCCAATCTATGCTTTTATAGTTATGTGGATGATACTTTACATTTCTGCGACACAAAATGTAGCTTTAAAATCCTTTAATACATGTCCTTTGGTTATATATAAATAAAACAAATAATCACTTAATAGTTAAATGTAGACAAAATCATACTAGTCAGGCCAAAATCAAACAAAATTCTGGGGAAATAAACACCTTGAGTTAAAGATGAGGTTACACATCTTGGTGTTTTCTTAGAAGTTTAAAGTCTCACATAAATAGACTGAGAAACTCCAACGTACCACCTTAGCTAAAGTATGGCTATTCATAAATTAAAATGATTCCGAATAATTTACTTAGACCCTCATTTTATGCTGAATTTATTACTGTATTACTTTTTTTCCTATTTTAATTTATTAAATTTTTTAGCTCTGTTTCACTTTTGTTATATTTATTTTATTACTGCAAAGCACTTTGAGCAGCATTTCTAGTATAAAAGATGTTGTATAAATAAAAGTTTATTGCTAATAAAATTATCATTATTAGTCGTAGTAATATACTGCTAGTAATAACCATAACTGCCATACACACACACACACACACACACACACACACACACAATTACTTTACCTTCAGATCCTGTCATGTTGAGTTCCTTCGTAATGTTTCAAGATCCAAACTTGAGCCTTCATACAGACATGCACACATTAACACACTAATGCAAGGGTGATGATAAAAGAGAGAGATGAGCAGATGAGGAGAAAACAAAACAGCAGGTGGGACGGAAGATGTAGAGAGAGAGAGAGAGAGATGTAAAGAATAGAGTAAGAGAGAGAGAGAGATGTAAAGAAGAAGTGAAAGTTGTCATAATCGCCCATGCATACACATAAACATGTTGTTCGTTCTGTTGACTAAAAGCGAATAACGGATATGTGAAGCATGCTGTCTTATGCCTTATTTATTTAATTGCCTGCTTCATAGAAATGCATACACTCATTAACAAACTTCATCAGCATACATCTTGTGTTTATTTATGAAATGAATATCTCAATACTGCTTAAATCTTGTTTGCTCTGAAAGTGTTGATAAATTTTTCTTTGCAGCTCTGAAATCTCATAGATGTTCTCCATTCACAGATTCACCTCATGCCAAGTCTGACCCACTGAATCAGTTCACCACTGAAGTGTCTGACCACACAGAGTTCTGTCACCACTTCAGCTACCTTTTGGAGGTCCAGCTCAGCTTTTGTTGTTAGTCCTGTACCTATCTCAGATTCTTACTCTGTTTCTTTATATAGCAAAATCAAGGGCTTAGCTGTTACCCACAGCTTGATCACCGCTTCATGACTCTTGTTCATTGGTCAGTCACAGATCCTGACTCTCTGTCCATTTTAGAGGTCACTCTCTGCTCCTGTTCCAGCTTCAGTCACAGATCCTTCCTCAACATCATTTCATCTGAAAGGGCATTCAGGATAAATCCTGTGCCAGATCAAGCGTATGGACCACAAACAACCCATTATGACCCCAACAGGAGTAGGTGAAAGATGAAAAACAACTGGTCTTGGGCTTCATTTTTCTTTCTCAAAAATTCCTTGTGCTCAACAATCTGTCTTGGACTAGTTACCATCAGTGCTCATATGACAAAGTAGTTCATGAATCATCAGGTAACGAGCAAAACATATACTTTTAATTATATTTAATTATATTATTATTTAAATTCATCTTTAGATTTTTTTCTCATTGCATAGATACATTTTTTAAAATATTTCTAATTTCTAATTTCTGACTGTGATTTATAAGTCTTGCAGTCTCTCCTTAGTAAATTCCATCAGTTTTCCAGAAAGCTGATAACTAACACACATATCCTTACTTTTTATGTAATAGAAAATAAGCAGGATTTTTCTTCTTTTTTCAATCACAGTCTATTTCTTCTCCCTCTTCTAACAGTTGCTTGAGTGCTCCTTCCCTCCTCTTGAGCAGCAGCGGGGAGAATAGTAAGCAGCTCATGATCAAGCTTCTCCAGTCTTGCAGTACTCTCCTTTTCAAACTTCTCCTTGTTCTTAAGAACAAGGTGTAAAATGGCTTTCTGAGCCTCATCGCAGGAGTCCCGTAACAGATTAAGCTCCTTATTAAATTCTTCCTTGTCCTTGTCCATTGCCATCAGAGTACAACTCTAAGAATAATACCAATTAACAATGGTTGTGTTGTTTGAACAGACATTGACTGAATATTGGATATTATGTGGTTTCTTCAGTCAGTATAACCTTGTGCTACTTGAGAAAGCTGTACATCAGATTTTTGTTCAAATAAGGATAAAAGATTCCAAAAAACTATTTTGTTTGTCATGGAAATTTTATTTTAAACTGGTACTACATGGTGCCTGTAAGATTATATTTATAGACGGTAGGCATACTTTTATTTTCTTTATGCTGTAAGAAAAATTTCACAAACATTATTAGACATGATGGAGGCAAGCCGGTGCAGTGTGGATGAGCAAACTTCAGCATGCCAGGTCCTTGCAGTGATTGATTGGATGATTACTCGCCCTACCATTGATCCCGCCTCCTGCTTGATGACTGGCGGAACAGGGAAGCAGGAAGCCTTCTTTTGGTTTGGATTGTTTTGCTATATTTTTTGATTGTGTAAAGCTGCTTTGCGACAATGTCAATTGTTAAAAGCACTATACAAATAATAAATTTAATTTAATTGAATATATAATTATGATTAATTTTCATTTGGTTTTGGATAGCATGGGAATAAGGGTCATGTGCTATATTTCTATTATTTTGGCCTTGTCAGCTTCTGAAGTTCACAACCACAATCACTAGAAATTCGCAAATTCACAATGTAAATAAACACTAACCAAATGCACAATTTTACTTATTTACACTCTTTTCACTTATTTATTACCTTTTGTTCCTTTTTCTTTCCTGTTGCAGTCTGACCTAGGATGGGGCATAAGACAGAAATAAGTTTTAATGAAAAGAGTGTTTTCATAACCTGCAAACTACAGCTTATAAATACAGTGGGGAAAATAATATAATTATTTGATCTCCTGAAGATTTTCCACTTACAAAGAAATTAAGGGTAATTTTTATCATAGGTTTTATTGTAAAGGATAGAAACAGAATATCAACCAAAAATCCAGAAAAAGCAGATGATACAAAGGATATAAATTGAGTTCCATTTCAGTGAGTAAAATAAGTATTTGATCCTCTACCAACCAACAATAATTCTGGCTCCCACAGACTTGACTTGTGCTCATGTGGTGCACATTAATGTAAGAACGCGCTCCTAATGACAACTTCTTATGTGTATAAAAGCCACCTGACCACAGAATCTCCATCTTCCATTCAAACCTCACCACCATGTGAACGATGAAAGAGCTGTTAAAGGACATCAGGGACAAGATTGTAGACAATGCGCATTTTTGTCCATAATGAACAAATCATGGCGTCAAGTTAAAATGAATAAATCATCTTTGGAAAACTAAAACTGAAGCATTATGAAGCATCTGTAAATTTCATGTTAGTTGTGTGATTAATCATTTGCAAATATTTCAAATGTGTTAGATTACAGTTAAAACATTTTTTATATTGTGTTTTTAATTTGAATTAGCAAATCGAGTATTGTTCTTTTCTGGTCCGGAATGTGTTTATCATTTTACAAAAGGTGACCTTTAAGCTGAAGGTTCACCTGCATTTCATACGTTAATGAAGACTAATATTGATTCTGGATGGAGAGATAACGTGAACAGGTTTCCAGAAAACAAACATAGGTGGGTTTAGTTTAGCTTAAGCTTGGAGTTTCGTTGAGCTCCATGTTCACATGTTTCTATAGGCCTGATGTTTCTATAGGTGAGCCACAACGAGCTGCATTTTCAGCGACAGTCTGGAAACTTCATTTGGATTGGGCTTTTATCTGTTTCTTGTGAGCAACCTGTAATCACACTACAGTTGAGTTTCTGATCATTCTTCAACTTTGTCTATCCGTCTTATTTCAATTTAACAGTTTGTTTTCATTTTATTCTGTCTTAATGTTCATAATTTTTGTTGTTATAATTTTGTAATGTCCCATGTTAGGATTCATCTTCAACTAATCCCAAATGGAGCGAATCACAAAATTAAAAGTTGCTGATTATTCATGATCTGAAATCAATCCCTTACCTTGTCAGATTCGTCAAAGAAAAGCTTGGTGAAGAAAGCGACCCACCCTGTGTGGGACGTTTATAAAGCTTTTGCAATGGAGAGAAGACACACCTTACATCAACATCTTCTTTGTTCCTATGTATTTTAAAGAGAGCTGATCTAAAAGCCAGAACAGACTTTCTTTAGAGATTGAGGAGAAAAGTGTAGACGCATAAAGTAGGTAAGATTCCAAGCTTTATTTAAAGTGGTATCTATCTTCATGAAACTTCTGATGATATTAATATTTTCAGTGTAACAGGAACATCCATGAAATTGGACAAAAGTAGTGGAATTCTTCTTTAACTTGCTTCATTTAATCTAGAGACTACAGAATGTTTTTTTCAGGAAGATCTGTTTTAAAGAAAAACGTCACAGATGGATGTTAAGGATGAAGATTATTTTTCAAATATTTTCAATACTTTTTTGCAGGGTAACATGACCCAGATTTATTCATCTGAGTAAGTTAAACATTCATTATGGACTACATGGTATCGTTATACTGTAGAAACTAGTCATTTATGATTCATGTATTTTTTTACTTCATTGCAATTGCAATACATTTTCATAATGCATAACATTTTAGGAAGTAGCTAAATAATTGATAACAATCAAATAGATTTTTATGTTATTCCTATGGGTTATTACACTAAACTATGTCTTTGACCGTCTAAATTTTGTGTATTTGTCTTTGTGCAGTGTTCTACTGAAGATCACAGCTGAGGCTGTTATTGTTCCACTTACAGACGGCGTCTCCTCCCTGAACAGAGTCTATGAGGCTCTCATTAAGGCAGATGTAGATCCTGTTACTGGTCAATGCTCCAACTATGCCTACATCCGACAGCAGATAGTGCAGGCTCATCAGCACCTGCAGAGGTCAGAACATGTAGCCAGTTCAGGGTTAAAAGGCCTGGATGAGAACTTAGCGAGACTTATACAAGACGAGGAAAAACTGGAACAAGAGCAGCGTAGCACCGAGACTCATTTAGCAAACTTGAGAACACAGCAGGTGTCTAATGAATCATTACAGAGATCTGCTCAAGGAGCTTTGGAGCAGGCCGAGAGAAATCTCGATTCAACAAAACAAGAGATTCAGAGTCAGAAAAGAAAGAAACGCAGAGCTAAAATCCTCAGAGGTGTTGGAATGGGACTGCTGGCTGCACCAGTAGCTGGATGGGTTGCAGGTGAGAACTCACACTACAAATGAACAGTTTTACAGCAAAATTAGATTTTTTTTGCAGTTTAAAAAAAAAATCTTTATTTTTTTCAAATGAAGCAAGAAGTATTCCAAACAGATTTTTTTTTGTGCATGTTGTCTTTGAGTCACAAGGAAGTAAAAAAAACAAATGGCAAAATATTTTTGTCAAAATTGATTGGGTTATGTACTGTAAGTGTTGAACAGGATGCTTATCTGTGCTTAACTAATCGCATGACAGAAAGAAGTAGTGTGAGTGGCTCATCATCATTTACATAAGGTGGCATGGTGGTGTAGTGGCTAGCACTGTGGCCTTGCACCTTCAGGGTCATGATTCCCACTTAAGATCTGAGTGTGTGGAGTTTGCATGTTCTCCTCGTGCTTGGTGGGTTTCCTCCCACAGTCCAAAGACATGCAGACTAGGCTGACTGGCCTTACCAAATTGTCCATAGTGTGTGAATAAGTGTGTGTGTCTGTGTGTATGCCCTGCGATGGATTTGCACCCTGTCCAGGTGTACCCCACTTTGTGGCCACAGTCTCCTTGGGTAAATTCTGCGACCATGTACACAGGATAAGCGGTATAAAAGAGGAATAAATTAATCACTTACATAAGTATATTCTCTCTATGTTCTTTTGTGTGTAATAGAGATATAGAGAGAAAGAGAGCTCGAGAGAGAGGTTTAAACATATAATATAATTTGTCAGTTGTTTCTTCTCCATGCAGGTGCCGCCATGGTGACTGATGTTGTAAACAGAAGGAGGCAGGCATCGCATGCTACCGTAGATCCTGAAGATGAGGTGAGAAGGTATGATGCTGAAGTCAGGAATTATGAAAGTAGAGTGTACGAACACCAGTTCAGGATTTCCCAGGCATGTGATGACATCACTCAGAATTATCACAAGCTGGCACAGACACGTGAAGCTATTCATGAGGTGAGGAAGCAATCGGATTCTGTAGCTGAGCTCCAGAGGAAAGTGAGAAGTGCTGTCCAGGTCCTGGAAGTCCTGAGTGGGAAAGCCAGCATGGTTGAACATCAGACTTGTAGATTCATCCTCCAGGAGCCTGTGATGAAGGTGATAGAGGATGTGATGAAGGCCATGGAGCAGATCACAGGGAACGGGCTCCTCTACAATAACGATCTGCCGAGGATTATGCATGAAATGAAGGAGAACATTCAGCGACTGGCAGCCATCTGTGCCTCAGAGAAAAACACCACATTGTAATACTAATGACATTCATCAGTGAATAAAGAAAACAAAGAATTAAATGTAATACCTTCTTAACAACTTTGTTGTGTTTTTCACTTTGGATGATCTGTGATTTCAGTTCTCTTCTCCTTAGTGATGATCAGTAAAGAGCTGGTGGTATTTAAGCACCACAAACCATCCCTGTGCTCATACTGCTCATGGGATGGAAATTAAAAAATGGGAAAAGTGGAAGGTAAACATAGGTACTGTAGCGTGAACATTTTATTTTTACTTTATTTTACCTTTACTCATTAAAATAAATAATTGTTTTCTATTTTCATATAATTTGACCATGCAGAGAAACTAAGGTCTGTATTAATGAATAGGTCTTTACTAAAATTACAAAACTAATGGTCAGTGTCCACAGTATGTGTTTTTATTTATTACATGGAATACAACATTCAGCTTAATTATTTTATATTTCCTTTTATATGTATGCTGCTTTTAACAGTGCTTTTAAGAGCTTTTTTTTTATCAGAAAGCTTATTTTTATCTGCATGTGGTTCTAGTACCAGTACTTCTGTCTTATCAGGATTAAGTAGGAGAACGCTAATAAATCTAGTGTCCAATGTCCTTCACACATTCCTCAACTTTATCAAGCTAATGTCTTAACCAGTTATCAGTGATTTCCATGTACAATATAATTCGATGTGTTGCAGTGGTTATCAGTGCTCTCATCCAAGCAGGTTCTCTGGGTTCGATTCCCAGCCAGTGCAGGATACTTCTGTAAGGCACTTACAACTAAAGCATCTGTTAAATACCTAACCTGTGAAAACTGATTGAAATGCTGAGAATTGGCTTTTTAATTATTTCATATCAGCAGATATAGTTATTATCAAACTTTGTCTGACTATCACATGATTGACACATGTAAACACACTAGGCTTTTTTGTTTTGTGGGAACACATCTCTAGTTTCATGTAACAGTTCCTGATAGAGGGGAATGGTTCACATCATGATCTATTCAGCTAATCTACTGGATTTCTGTAATAATGGCAGATTTAGTCTTTTACTATCCAAGGTACTTTATACAAGGGATCCTTAATATCTCAAAAAGTCAAAGTGAAACCAAAAAAAGACAGTACAATTGCTGTACGTGACCTTGGATGTCTCCATCATTGGATAAGATTATCAGATTTGGAGATCGTGCAGGGAAACTTACATTTATAATCTTATTTAAACAGCTTATAGTAATAAACACCTGTGTAATGTTCACTTTTATTGTTTGTGTCCAAATTTTCATAAATCATGTGAATGATTGTAGTATATTATATAATATATATATATATATAGATAGATAGATAGATAGATAGATAGATAGATAGATAGATAGATAGATAGATAGATAGATCTTAGATAGAGCAGCCATCTGTGCATCAGAGAACACCGCTAAGAATAAGAACAGTTAACATTGGTTATGTTGTGTTGAACAGACATTGACTGAATAATAGATTTACTGTGGTTTCCTCATAAGAGTGTATGTCACATTTTGTGCAAATAAACTATTTTAAAAACTCTGTTTAAACTGGCACTTCATTGAGCCTGTAAGGTTAAATTATAGACAGAAATATTTCTGAAATGAAAGAAGACTATGTAATGGAAGAGAAGTATGTATTTTTTTCTTGCACTCAGTCACAGTATGTTTCTTCTTCCTCTGTGAATCCGCTTTTCATGTTTCAATGCTCTTGATCTCTTCTGAAGCAGCAGAAGGGAGAATGGTAAGCAGTTCTTGGCTAAGCTTCTCCAGTCTTGCAGCACCTTTTCTTTCAAACTCCTGCTTGTTCTTAAGGACCAGGTGTAAGATGGCTTTCTGAGCCTCATCACAGGAGTCCTGTAACTGGACACGCTCATGAAGAAACTCTGGCTTCTCCTTGTCCATTGCCATCAATTTTCCCAGAGATCTGACACGATCCATAAGGTGCTTCTTAGACACCTCTGTGTAGGTTGCTGAGATCATGTGGATGAGGTTGGCGATGTTCGTGGCTTGAAAGGTTTGTTTGTAGAGCAGATCTTTGGTGAAGAGCTTTGCATTGTCAGAAAGTGACTGGGTCTTTTTAGATGTGGAAGCAAAATCTTTCAGGGTTCTGGTCAGGCTGATTTTCACGATGTTGGACACCATCTGAAAGAAGCCCACCATATTTTCCCACTGCTCCTTCACTCTCCCCATGGCATCCATACCTTTCACCAGCATTTGTATAGCGGTGTTAAAGTCTATCTCTTTGATCTCACAGCTCCTCATGGTTTCCAGGATTTCAGTCAGCTCCTTTTGGTTCTTCTCCATCTTCTCTACACTCTTTTCATAGATCTCTCTGCTCTTGTTCAGTTCATCGCGGCTCTGCTCTATGCGGAACTTGGCATTTTGTGATTCTGTTTGAATAGCTTTTCTTCTGAAAATAGTATCAAAAAGATTGTGCCTCATAGGTAAAGAGTCCAGGGCTGTGATAAAAGCATTATGTGCTTCCTTCCTTTGGTTTTCCTTGGCTTTCATTTCCTTTGTTGAGTGTTCCATAGCTTCCACAGATTTTTTTTTCCTCTCATTGGCCACCTCCAGTTTCCTCTTGATATCATCCAGCTCCTCTCCATAAAAATGCTGCGCATTTACACATGCCTCCAGCAGTTCTTGGATAATATTAACAACATCAGAGAAACGTTTTTCTGTAGCATTGGCCAAATCAAGACAGTCATCTGCAATGACAAGAATGTTCTCCAGCTGGTCAGGGAGGTGGGCTTGAACAACCTCATCATTGTCTTGGAACAGGATCTTCACAGCTGTCTTCATGTAATCCGGAACTGCCATGGTGTGGAGTCTAATCTGATCCATGTTCTTATGGGCCTCATTGAAAGCCCCCCAGCCTGAGTTACACACCTGCATGAGGCAGGCACGAAATGAATCTGGATATCTGATGAACTTGTAGCCATTTTTAGGTGGGTTCTTGTTGATAGAGAAATCTGTACTGGAGGAGATGAAGACAAGTTCTCCCAGGATGGCTATGGAGAGTGGAGCAGGAGTCAGATACTCCTCCCAGTTGGCATACGGCTGCATCACAAGCTGAGTTTGGTCTCTCATCTCCTCTTCTGTGGTGAGGCTTTGATTAATCTTTGCAGCTTCCATACCTTTATTGTTCCTACCAAAATAAAGACAAAATAATTATACTGAATTTGTAATATTCACAATATTATATATGTGTGGTTGAGTTATTGAATTGGCCGTCAGATCGGACACACAAGGATGTCTATTAAAAGTGTTTCACATTAATGTCCCTGGAGTTTTTGCTTTCTATGTGTGTATACAGTATGTCCCTGTTTGGCTGGTTTAGAAGTAAGATGTGGTTCAGCAATGTGTATACCAGAAATTACTAATAACATCATTTTTTATGCAGTTATTTAACAAATAAAAATGTGGAATCTGATGCAAAGAAGTTACCAAAAAGCCCTTAACATGGTTTAATTTAACAAACTGAATAACTGTGGATCACCTAGACGATGACCGGACAGTTTCTTGGTGGACACCTGAGTATGGGTGGAGGTTCTACATCTGCTTGAAGAAAATAAACGACAAAAACATTTACTTTATTAACATTGAGAAAATAAACATGATGTTAGGGGTTTCTGATTTATTACATGAACTACAGTACTATAACACTGTGCTACCTTCCAGCTGTAAGGGTTAGCCCCTAGAGGGCGCCAAAGCGCCCAAAGACTGGTTTGTTGTGTTTCGTTTATGTTTTAGTTTGTTTGAAGGGAAACTTCAAGTCCCAGACTGCACCTCGATCAGGTGAGGGAAGCACTCACCTGAATCGAGGCAGGTAATTTAGTTTATTATAAATAGCCTGACTGAAGCTCAGTCAGGCGTCTAGCTTTTGTAGAAAGAGCTATACTTTTGTTTGTGTATAAAGCTTAATAAAAATCTTTATTGAACCGCCAGCTCGCCTCCTGCGATTATGCCTAAACACTCACGCCGATTGAGGAACCGTGACAAATATAAGCTGACACAGCGGTACGATTTAACGAAGTCATGAGACACCAAATCAAGGCCATAAAATCATAATGTTTGTACAGGAGCTTTTATAACGCTTTTAATCTGCAAATGAATCAATTAAATGTAGTCTCATCTGTAAAGAAATCACAGCCAAGGAAACCCAACCTTGAGCTCATCTCCTCACTAACAGAGAAACTTTATTCTTTGGTTTATTTATAAGCATTCAGTCCTCTGGATAAACCTTCTCTCTGATAAAGACACATCTCCTCCTTTTATCTTAAAAAGAATATTATATATATTTTATTGGATTCAAGGGAGTTTCCTGTCCTACTTTTAATTATAGAGTTTTCCTGCATCATGATCGTGACTCACAGGCCAGCGTTGATGATGATGGAGGTGGCTTTAACGGGGAAGCCGTAGATCCGGGCGTCATCCGACGTGTCCCTGAAGATCACTTTTTTTCCCTCCGCATTCTCCTCGGGGAAGAGACAGATCTCAGGAACGCTGTAGTCCTGAGAGAGCCACACGTATGACGTCAGGGGAAAAAAACATCACAAACATCACAGGGAGTCCGTTAAATAGGGCTGTGATACATGACTAAATCAAAGGAAAAGATGTGTTTACTTGTTCCATTTTTTCTACATCAAATGTCAGAAAAAAGTTTTTTCTTCCTCTGTTTAAAATAAAATATACAGTGGATCCTTGGATTACGAGCATAATTCGTTCCAGAAGCGGGCTCGTATTTCAAAACACTCGTTAACCAAATCGAATTTTCCCATAATAATTAATGGAAACTCAAATTATTCGTTCCATGGCCCAAAAAAATAAATACATAAAATAATTAATACAAAATATAAAGTAAAAAGAAAAAAAATAACCTGCACTTTACCTTTAAAAAAAAAGTAAAAATAAATCCCGACAGATTTACAGTGTTTCCGTTTGTGCGCACAGGCGCTGTTTGCGTGTGTGTGAAGTGTGTGTGTGTGAAGCTAAAGTAAGGAGCCCCTCCCCCTCTCCCCCTTTTCATCTTACACAGTTACCCTTCCTCCACTCTTTTCACACACACACGCACACACACAAGGGAAACACTGTTTTATCTGAAAAATAAACAAGAAATCTCTCTAATGACACTCGATTGAGCGACTCATTAATGGAATCACTGCTGTAAAGTAAAAATAAAACAAATTAACCTGCACTTTACCTTTGAAAAGAATCGCGACAGAGC
>JAOVVB010016568.1:0-16396 GCA_028570985.1 Heterobranchus longifilis | reverse complement strand
GGTACGGAGACTCAGAGAATGCAGATGTGGAAGACCCTGTAACACTGACCAATCAGAGCACACTGGGTTTTTTCGGGGGGGGGGGCTTAAAGAGACAGGCGCTAAAACAGAGCGTTTCAGACAGAGGGTGAATATATTCAGACAGACAGTATGAGAAGAATATTGTTATATTTGTATATTGTTTTATGTAAACATGTTCTAGTAGAAATCCAAAAAGTATGAACCTGAAAATGAGTATAATATGGGCCTTTAAACAACAAAATTAACAATTCATTTCATGCTAAAAGATATTAGCTTCTTTTGCTATTTTTGTGCTAACAGTGTGTGGCAGTCCACCACTTCTCTCCCTTGATTTAATTCCCTTACAAACCCGTTTTACTGTACAGGTGTGTTTTAGATTATATACCATTTTAAAAAATAAAGATGGATAATAATGAGCCCTCAGAACATGAAGGAAAGTGTGCGAGGCGTGTTTGTGTGTGTGTGAGTGCTTAAAGCGCCGCTCTGTGTCCCCTGGGCTGTGTTAACGCTCCCGCCGTTTGTTGTTGTTGTGTGTGTGTTAAACACATGCAGTCCCTATCCTTGCCACAGTGGTCATCGGATTACTCTGCACCGGCGGATACCTGGTTTGGCGCAACTGGCGGCGCAAGAACACCAAGAGCATGAACTTCGACAACCCCGTTTACCGCAAAACCACGGAGGACGACGACGACGAGATCCACATCGGGCGACACAGCGAGTCCATCGGTCACGTGTACCCAGCAGTGAGTGGCAGCCACAGTCAGCCATTCATAGCACTTCCTCTAGGGGGCGGCGTCACAGACAGCAACTCTCACTGGTACTCAGGGGCGCCGATGCTCTCCAGCGGCAAATGAGGGAAGCTGCAGAGGAAATTTAAGGAGTCTGGAATATTTGGGATATGGGAGGATGGGCAGGGGTTTGGAAAAGCCCGTTTGTTGTACATGTAGGCCTGGTGGAAAGAAAGAACAGGCTTGCACATGCACATGCCCACAATCTCACACATCATTTTTGCAGTAAACACTGAAAACACCAGTCATACACACACATAAGCCCTTCACCAGTACATCACATTGTTTCACCTTCATGACCATAATCATACAGTACATACGTTTATCACCATCACACCCTTGTTGCCAACCTGCCATCCCATGTACTTGTACATTGTGTTAGTTTTTTCTGGTGGTTGAAGTGTTTGTTCTGTTACTTGGCAAGATATGTTTGTAATGAGGCCCCCCCCGTTTCCTGACAAAACTCCTGACAGACTCATATCATCTTTGTTTACGGAAGCAGCTGACGCAAAAGATTCTCAGCAGGGTCACGAGATGACAGAAAATATGTACCACAGGGTAGCATCCTCGTCAGAGAGGAATTTTGTGGATGTTCCTTTGTTATGTTTGCTGCTAAAAATGATAACAAAGGGTCGTCCAGACATTAGAGGCTTAAAGAGTTACTGCTGTCTTGATGCAGTGCAGTTATATGAAAGAGAGGTGCATGATGGGGGGGCCTCTGCAGTGGCAATGATTACTTAGTCGAACAAAAATGATTTTAGTGTTGAAATGTCTTTGAGGAGAAAGAGGACTAGCTTTATACATAGCACTGGCAGGGCTGTTTCTAGCTTTTGGGAGGGTTTATGTAAAATGTTGTTTAGGGGCCCCTAATTTGTGAAACTATCGTGGGGGGACTGCAAATCTCTAAGGTGGTTTTAACTTTTAAATGCATCAATCAGGTGCAATTTAAGAAGAAAAGAGGCTAGATCTTTTTTTTTTTCTCTAATTCAAATCAAGCATCTCGAGTTGACCGCAGCAATTTAAACATACAGTAAATGTTAACACATGCATATTTCTTAAATATTTATTTTAAATGTATTTAAATTTGTAATGTTTCTGAATCAAAATGTGTTGAGTGAGAGACAGGTCATTTTCATTTCTTAAAAAAAAAGGAAAAAAAAGGACTAAAATGGCCCCCCGGTGGCTTCGGGGGCCCCTATGCAACTGCATAGTCAGCACATAGCAAGAAACGGCCCTGAGCACTGGACTATTCTGCAAATAAATTGGATATTTAGAGTGGAAAGTAACATCAGGACAGTTTGCCCTTATGTTGACTTTATTTTTTCGTTGCAGTGGAAATAAGATGCGGAGGTTAAAAAGGGGAGCACAAATCAGAACCAAGGACAGTCCAAAATAATTCATCTCTTATTGTATCTTGTGTGCAGCTGCAGAAACCATGAATCTCCACATTTCACGCAGACGACCCTGTTGATTTCCCATTGATGCAGAAGCATTTTTGAGAATCACTTATCAGGCATGAAGCTGCATTTTCTACTGGAAACAATGCCAGCTGTGATTTGCACAAAAATGCTCTTTAAATTTAGGACACTTATGAGATTTATTGAATATATTTGTTGTTTTAGGTATCAGAAAAGCAAGCAGGGAAGGGCAGCCAAAAAGGATTATAGGGGGGGTGGGAGTCTAGCGCTTTGATCGGTTGGCATGGTAACACAGATTTCTTTGTGTTGCTCCAGAGAGAAAGGAGGCAAAGAATTCTGGGTATCATTGGCGTGATGACAGGCTGGAGACACACACACATTCGCACACACACACACACACACACACACACACAGGAAACAGGTGCACAACTGAGTCATATTAAGATTCAAGGTCGAATTAAGAACCACCCTCAGTGAAGGGCTGCAGAGAGGGAACATACTCTCTCTCTCTCTCTCTCTCTCTCTCTCTTTTCTCCCAGTTTTATTATTTACACCTGCACAAATCTCTTTTATTGTCTTTTAATTTTGTACTTGTTTCCCTCCTCTCCTCTCTTCTTCTTTCCTTTTTTGTGGCAGTGTGGCAACTCAGACAGCCAGAGAAATCAGGCTGGCAATATGTGGGCCAGACATTTGCAGCCGTAGGCAGGCATCCTGCATTCCTCGTGTAGGAGCAGCCAGAGAAGGAGGCAATGAACAGGGGGGATTGGAAAGAGGGGAAGAGGAAGGTCAGGGAGAGGACTGCAGGAAGGAGCAGGAGAAGGGATTCTATATGAACTAGGGATGGGCATTTTAAATAAGTAAGTACTTGCAAAAAAAAAAAGTAGAATAGGGTCCGAAGATAGTTTTTGATGACGACGTGAAGAAGCGTGGGATCATGGGAGTTGTTGTCTTGTTAAACTACCATTGCCGTTGAAAATCTGTCTGATGTGACTCGGCAGAAATAATGTTCACGGACGAGTTAATGTATCAAAGTTTTATTCAAGTTATTTCATTTCATTCTAACGAAACAGCCGCAAGTAACGTTAACTTGTTAACTTACCATTAGACGAGTCGACGACCCGTACAGATACTGTAGCTAACGTTATGCGGCCAATTCAATCGTGGGATAGCCCAGCGCTGTTATCCGTGGTCAAAACAATCGTACTAGTGAGCATGTTGAACGTTGTTGTGAGATTATAACGTTACTGTGCACATCAGCTTGGTGGCTGGCATGAGCCACTTGTCATAGTAGCACATCGTAGTAAGATATTGACAGTTACAAAGCAAAAAACAAGGGATTACTCAATATGTTGAAGGAATACTGATGTCCAAATCGAGTACTCGTACTTGTCCATCCCTAATATGAACCTGACATTTCATTTTCTGGGTGCCATCTAGACTTGAATCTCCCTTTTTCTCCTGATTTCTTTCTTTCTTTCTTTCTTTCTTTCTTTCTTTCTTTCTTTCTTTCTTTCTTTCTTTCTTTCTTTCTTTCTTTCTTCTCTGTCCATCATGCTACTCTCTCTCTCTCTCTCTCTGTTCTCTCTCTCTCTCTCTCTCCTTCACCAGCCTACTGTGGTAACAGTCTTTTTATCTGCTGTTTGCAGCGCGTGGCACTCAGTCTGGAGGATGATGGCTATCCCTGAGGGGGGGGGGGATGCAGCCTGCCCCCCCACCTCCCCAATCCCACCCTGGCCCCTCCTCTCACCACAGCCTCTACACCACTACAATGAGGCCAGTACAACGCAGAGGAGAAAGAGAAGGAGTCCTCATTTTGCCCCCCCCCCCTTTGCGGAGCAGGGATGACATCTTGTAAATCCTCCCGTCCTCTCCTACTTTTCTCCACTGGAGTAACATTACTACCACTACTAGCCACTACTACTTCCCTTTAGTGCTAGTTTAGTCGTAGTCTCTGCTCCGCTCCTCTCTTCTCTCTGCCTCTTGTTAGCTGTAGTGGTGTGTAAAATGCTGCTTGATGATTTTGTTCAAACTAACCTCATTTGGCTGCCTCAGTGCACATTGTAAATAGAAGGCTGTCTGGCCACCGTACGGGGGGGGAGAAAGCCGGCATGCATTATTTTTAATTCCTCATGACGTTTTTATTTATTTGTGTGTTTGCTGTTGTAAATATGTAATCAGCATCTCTCAGTGCTATAGTACTACAGGCAGGTTTGTTCAAGTTTACAAGGATATACAGTAATAGGCAAGGACGTTGTTATTTTTCTTCATATAGTTCCCTTTTACATCTTGAGTTGACATGACAGATTTTTTTTTTTTTTTTAAACAGGGGAATGTCATCCTTTTTCACACCCAGCCTCTCAGATTCCCCTCTTGACATATTGTATGTACGCAGGCAAAGCTAAATATAGCCAAGGGGAGAAGGGACGGGAGAAATGATGGGGCTGTCTGCATGTTTGGAGGTGATTTCGGGGTGAAAGAGTTAGGGTTTTTTTTTTTTAAGGGGAATAGGAGGATTTGTGCCACCAGAGGGTAGTGCCTCAAGGCAAAACGCAGCAGGGCAGAAAGGCAAAGGATTATGGGTAATCCTCTCTCCTGGTATCAGAGGTGTGCGTACAGTCGATAATGAACTTGGGATTGTTTGTTCATTTGCGGTGGGTGTTAGGACTGTGTTTGTGTCACACAACACCTTCCTGTGATATGAAAATGCTCTCACGTACTGAGCTCCATGACTTTCACCCTAACATGGAGCATAAATACACAAAAACAATTATTTTCTTTTCATCGTTATAATAGAAATTGAAAAGACAGGACATTTTATGTGCTTTCTGGATCTGTATACATTTCAATGCATAGTTGCACTAGCAGTAGTCCGTTTTTGCTGCATTTTCAACCCAATCGGCAGAATAAATGTTGGCATTGTACGTTTTATAGGTAGCGGATGTGCTGGAATTTAACGTTTCTTTACATTTCAATTTTTAATTTTAAGTTGTGACATGGCTGTGTTTAATGTATGGTAGGTTTAGGCACAAAAGCCACTTGGGTAGGGTTAGAAAAAGGAAAAGTTTTGGCATTAAATATCCGTTTTTGTCGCCGGAACCGTGGCTAGAAATGTCCCGACATCTTGTTCAAAAAAACCTGTTTTTGTTGGTCTCAAACAGTGATCTCCTGCTGTGTCGCCCAGGTTACACACCATCCTCCGTCCCCTCCTCCTGCTGATGAGAAACTCAGCTCATAAACATGTGATCACATAAACGACATCACTTTGGAAATTATATGATACATATGAATCATACAAATGTAACATTTCTGTGGTTTGCAGAAACGTACAATACCAACATTTTTTGTATTCTGGCGACTGGGCCGTTTACTTTTTGGCTCCAATAGCAACACTACATTACTCTCATACGTGTACCTCCCACAACATCACTTTTCCTTTGATTTGACAGAACAGAGTTTCATAACCCCTGTGTTTCAGTGGCTGCTTTTGGTGTTTCTCAGCATGATAACTTCCCCGTCTTTATGCGGCTGCATGTTTTCTGGATGAGATACTGCAGAAAAAGAGCCCACATTTGGAAGGAATCACTTTCCCCGTTGTCACTGACTGTTCAGCGTGGTTGTTAGTGGCCCTGTTTTGTATGAGCAGATGAGTAATACGCCGAGGCTGACTGAGCCGAGCAGTGATTTGATTTGAAAGCTGGATAGAGAGGAAGCGTGTAAACCAGCGTAAAGAGCTGATCTTCCATTGGCTTGCCACAGACGTGCTTCCAGCCCACTGACTCAGATGGAATTCATGCCCAGTGACTATTGCAATAATTGATCATAATGTGCTGTAATAGTGAATTACTATAGACCTTTAAGACAAGTTAATATGATCGCTGTTACAACTCGTCATAGCAGAATAACAACTTTCCTATTCTGGACGTCATTTCGTTTCAATAAATGGTATCCTGACGGTGTTATAAGCACACTTACTGTATAATGCATCACAGAGAGTATAGAGGTGTTTTACATTGTCCGAGTTACACCTACAACACTCGTCTTCCATTCTTAGGATAACAAATGTGAACAATGTTGCATTTCAGGTGGAATGCTTTTGTCACATCCTCCGCTTTTTTTTTTTTTAAGAACGAGCAAAAACAAGTAGAGAATGCAAACATTCAAAGTCTTCCAGCGTCGGCTCGGTATAGACTCGACGTGTGTATTCATCTTACTATACAGACGGTATGTGCATGCAAGGAAACGCTTGATTAATGGTAGTTATTATTCATGGATCTCACTGTTTCCTGGAAGTGTTTGCTCAGTGTGGATGCTCTGGTACCCGCAGGGGAGGAAGAAAAGCAACAGACAAAGATAAAGGTAGGCAGGAAATGACTGCCAGGATTCAGTCTAAGCCGTGCATACGCGGAACAGGTTTGTGCTCGGAAGATGAATAGCGGGCCATTTATTTTTGCCCGATTTCTGCTGATGTTGTGCCGCAGCATTCTGACACTCATTCCCGCTCAGAAGGATGGCACTCTCTCCTCTCAGTTTATGATGCACAGTGGGGGATTTGTATGTACTGTATGTGACAAGTGGCGTCTTAGACAGGTAAATTATAGACCTCTCCAGCACGGCGCTCCCCTACGTGTAGCTAAAGGAGGAGGATTGAGCACAAGGGGGAGGCCACCTCCCTTCATCTTAACCTTGTACGGATAAAGCAAAATAAAATGCATTACACGGTGGGGAAGACTGTGACTCAGCTCAGCGGGATCCCAGGCTGGTTTGGTAGCTTCCTTCTGTTTTTTTTGGCAGAATACAGGATTGATTTGTAGGAAACACTTTGAATTGATACAGCTGCATTTTGGTCAAACCAATCGCCAGAATAAATGTTGCCATTGTACTTTTCTTCAAACCACAGATATGTTACATGTGTAGGTTTCATATGTAGCAGATATCAACGTGAGCTCATTGTAAAGCGCATAAATACAACTTTTTTTTTCTTCACAAATCTGTACTGACAGTCACTTTTACGTGAAAAACTTTGACGTTTCTCTGCGGTCGCAGTTTTGTGAATTCAAAACTTAAGTTTAGGCAGCAAAACTAGGTGGGTAAGCTCAGGGAAAACATCGTGGTTTGGGTTAAAATAAGGATGTTTGTTACGCAGATTCCATAAGTTACCGCATAATCAATGTATATAACAAAAATCAATGGTTATTGTCCCGAACTTTGTCTATGGTACATATCCGTTAGAGCTGTACCTGACTCAGAATTTTGTCCGTCAACTCAGATTTGGCTGTTCAATACGACAATTCGACTATTCGTTCTGTGGTTTGAACCTGTTTTATTACAGTTTATTACAGTTTATGCATGTGCGGTGTGGTGCACGACTTGTTAGACGGCTTTACAGCATTTAAACCGACATTTCAACAGCCAGACTATCAAGAAACACTTTATTAAACTGCCAGATTTTTTCACATTCAGGGTGACAGCGACATTCACATAATATAGTAAACAAGCCAAGTTAGCCCTCCGAGCTAATGCATGCTAACTACGCTAGTCGGAAATGTGCGTTATGTGCCGACACGAGGTATCAAAGATAAGCCAGAGACTAAACGTTGTAAGTTGCTGTGGGCTGTAAATTCACCACTTCGAATCAGAAGTTCAGTTTCAGTCAGTCTGGGACGTCCGCAGCTCGCAGCTGACTGTAACACTGAAAAGCAGAGCAGCGTGATAGAGAGGTCTCGATCTGCAGGTAATTCTGAGGACGGAAATGTGCCCAGAAGTACACTGCACACTGACTGACAGGGCTGCACAATGTATCGCTTTTTTTTAACGTCATCGCAATATCAACTTTCGCAATCCGCACATCGCGAAAGACACTCAAGCAATTTGTTGTATTTTAGCAGAATACTGAAAGCAGATATCAGAAAGCTGATATGACTGTTTATTTATCGTCATTGTAATATTCAATAACGTTATCGCATATTTTCCTCATATCGTGCAGCCCTACTCACTGACAAAAAAAAAAACAGACGGCTCACTGAAGAATCTCAGTCGACTGAGAGGGTCCCAGACTGATAAATCTTGGACTTTCAGGCAGCAGCCCTACACCTTTTTAATTCTGACTTCACAGCGACATGACTGTTATTTGTTTGTGAATGAAGGTACCACATGGACCCGTCAGGAACCTTTGTGCAGTGTGATGCTCGGGCCATCGGCTCCGCGTCCGAGGGAGCACAGAGCTCTCTGCAAGAGGTCTACCACAAGGTACAGACCACTTTGTATTTAACAGGAACACCAGCTAAGCAAATTGTGATGTTTATAAGCTGCTATCTTGTGTGTGACTTAGTAAACTGTTTTTCACAGATTTGATGAAATGAAAATGTGTAGAATTGTCTCCCATATAGGCAGAAATTGTCTAAAGGAAATGAAAAACATGCAAATCCCCAGGATTGAAGAGCTGTATCTTTTCTGTGTGTCCCTCTCTCCCTGGTTAACTTTCAGTCCATGACATTAAAAGACGCCATCAAGTCGTCTCTCACCATTCTGAAGCAGGTGATGGAGGAGAAGCTCAACGCCACCAACATTGAGGTCCGTTTCCTTATTTCTCACCCAGTTTCTGAATACTTTATTTTAGTACAAAATGGTGCTTATTTTAACAGTTCTGTTTTTAAGGTTAGGAATATGCTTGAATTTGAATATATTCCTTGAAAAGTGCTTGATTTTCAACATAATCTGGTGTTTCATCGACACAGTCACTCATGTAAACATTTCCGCCATGAGTTGATGCAGAACAGGCAGAAGTTGGTGCATAAAAATTCACCAGAATGCAGGTTTGACAAGTGTTTGACCCTCAGAAGGACCCCCAGACCTCCCACTTAATATGGTGAAATGAAACCTACGCCCTTGATGTAGCCTACTGACTTACTTATGGTAGAATCACAAATATCAAGGAAAAAAGACCAAATCAACAAAATCTGCAAGTCAAAAACCGTGCATGCAAAATGCTCCGTTTCTGAAATGCTCTGTGTGGTTTGAAGCCGTGCAGAGGACGGAACAAAACCGGGTGAATGACTTTATGAACAGCTGGTAAAATAAACAGTGACAATATACATTGATTGCTGTGGGTATAAGTGAATTATGTCAACTTTAGCTATTGCATTCATAGTAACAATTTAGATGTAGTGATAAAGGCTTTGAGAATCTGGAAATTTTTGGCTTAGGTACCTTGAAAGTACTTGAATTTGACTCTTAAAAAAGCTGTACTAACCCTGTGTAGGTAAAAACACATCAGTACAAAAATGCCCAGTGCAATTATTGTTTGAAGTTTGCACAGGACCGCCAGAGTTTAGATCCTGGGGTTTCATGCCGGCTGTCTTTATCTGTGTCTCCTCTGTAGCTGGCAACGGTAGAGCCCGGGAAGACCTTCCACATGTATTCCAAAGAGGAGCTGGAGGATGTAATCAAGGATATCTAGAGCAGAAAAGACTTGAACGTCTTAGTTTGAGTTCTGGGCAGGAGAGGAGAGGACATGGAAGTACACCTGGGCTGAATGTCACAACACAACCACAACTTTCCATCAGCACATTCTTCTCACTGCAGTCAGGTTTTTTTTGATTGCATAAGAGGTTTCTCTTTGTAATGTGCTAATTTACTTCTTGTCTCTCAGTATCTGTACAACTCTGTACAGCAGTCTGACCAGCGCTTACCACTGAGCGGCAGGAAAACAGTAGGGGTGGGGGGGTATTTTTTTGTTACGAATCAGTACTACAATTAAACTGTTGTATTCAGAAAGTGGTCTGACTGTCGTTTTTTTGTCTATTTCTTGTGTTGTTCTGAGTGTGATGTTTAAAAGCTGGGGACTACACTATAATTATACTAGACTACATATTGTACTTTGTAAACACTTATACATCACATTACAGAGTGATGGGCATGGTCAAAAGCTATTGGTTTTAACTCAGGTCTGAAATTTTGTCCACCCCCAGAAAATAATTTTGTTTAATAATTTTATCAGAAAGAAAAACATTGTAGGGGTTTAAGATGCTGACCATTTATCATCCCCCATCTATTTCTCGTTTCCTGTTGCCATCTAATGAAGGTAAAAAAAATGGCCCCCAATAATAATAATAATAGTACAAAAGAAAATATCAAGTATTTACATTCACAGTTTGCCTTTTTTTTATTGCTTCTGGCACTCTGGGTCCAAAATAAATTACAACTTAATTTGTTTTACTCTTTGACTAGCTACTTAATTGTCCTGTTGTGTATGTGTAGGTGTGTTTTTGGTCTTGGCACACATTAATAATTGATCTATTGTTGGAATGAAACCTAAGACCTTGGTTTCAGGACTTCATAATCAGAAACAGTTAAACAAAATAATGGATAAAAGATATTCAGAGCTTCAAAAAAGCAATCCTATTGTAAAAAAAAAAAGCATATAAGTAACATTTTATGGATATTTCATTTTATATTCAATGCACAACAATAAAAGTACATAACAACTGATAAACTACCCCAGCAGCACTGTGGAGATAAGTCTGGCTGCAAGACTGCTGAACAATAAACCCAAACTGTTAACGCAATAACTGCAGGAGGCTTGTATAAACCAAGACATTTTGATTAATGTTATGAAGATATTAGTTTTACATTTATTTCCAGGAACGTTTCATACAATTCTCTGCATTCTTCTTTTTTTTTAACAATCATACATAGCCTACTTTATAGACTTTTTTTAAAAATTAAGTTTTCTTCTCCCTGATGTTTGGCCAAAGTTTATATCTTAAATAAGATAAGACAGAACCAAACTATAATCCAAACTTTAAAAATAACAATGTCATTTAGCTTTCTTCACAGAAATGAATGAAATGCTGAGGTAGCCAACTGTATCTTTAAAAAAAAAAGATAATAAATTGTCTTACGACCCCCTGTGAAGCCTCGGTGACCCCTGGTGGGGGTCGGGTCCGGGACCCCCAGGTTGGGAAACCACTGATCTAGACAAGGCATGTCCAAAGTCCAGCCCGGGGGCCATTTACGGCCCTCAGAACGATGTTAAATGGCCCTCGGCTTGTCTCTCAAAATATACTACATGTGGCCCGCCACACAATATTAATTAATCATCTGCATTTTTTCCTTTCACCTTTACGATAACAGCACTATCATACAGTTTGTAGACAAGTAGGAACGATGCAGACGGAACTGTACAGAGTACAATTGTATTGTATGAGTTTTGTTTGTTTTTTCAAATTATTTGATGCGAGAAGCAGCCGGCCCCCCCAGGTATTTTCACATTATCTAATCCGGCCCCCATTCTAAAAAACTTTGGACACCCCTGTTCTAAATGTTATCAAACCAAACGGATCTAATCCTGATAGTGAAAAGAGTAATTTCACGGGGTTGTGACGCTGAACAAAAAATTTGCCACTGATTTATAGCCGTCTCTTTTGCCATGTAAGTCAATGAGGAAAAGTATTTTCGTGCGTGCGTTTGAGTTTTGTGCATATACCTTCGTTTGGGCCAGACATCAGAGCAGCTCCGTTGTCCGAGGTGAAGAAGACGAAGGTATTATTTTCAACGCCCAGACTCTGCAGCAATGACAAGATCTGACCGACGCTGTAGTCTAGCTCCATCACTGCATCACCGTACCTACAGAACACACACAATCACAGCTTTTATACATTCATTTATAACCAAATGCATCTGCTGGACAATAAAGGTAAGATGTGTAATGTACCGGCCTCGCTGGCTCTTCCCTAGGAAGCGTTTGGAGGCATAGACGGGGGCGTGAGTGGCGTCGGCTGCCCAGTAGAGGAAGAACGGCTGCTGGGCCTCAGTCTGACGTTGTATGAAGTCAAGACCTTCCTGTAGAAGTGGGAGTTGTGAGTGTTACAACACTGTCAGTGCAGATGTCAAATGACTCACTGTAACTTGATTCACAGTGTTTCTATCAGACGGTATAAAGTAAATAAACCATAGATTGTATAAAAAAGATGGACAGAGCTTCCGGGCCTGAAAAGTGAAGCCAATGCGGAAGCGCCTTAAACCGGCATTATTTCTCATGACCAGCAGGAGCAGCAGGAGCAGCAGGAGCAGCAGGAGCAGCAGGACCAGCAGGGGGCGACTCCACCGGCTCCAAAAAGACATTTAGTAAACAGTTTCATACTGAGTTTATGGTCTCAATCGCTAGTTTCAAGTCTTCTTCAAAACAGCATGATGTTCATTTTGTAAATTACGGTCACATTAAGAAGAAAACACACAATAAAGCAGCGTATGTTTTGGGGCGGGGCTACACGCCGACCTGTCAATCAAAATAGAGGCTTTGTTTGTTGATGAAAAACACTCAAACACAGAAATTATGAATTTTATATTTTAGAAAACACAATAGGGGCAATAGTCTGGAGACACAAATATGTTTCCACAACTCTCCTTTCTTCTTTCCATATTTATCCAGACCTGGTAATTACTAAGATCAAATTCCAGACTTTTCCATACTTTTCCATACTGCATAAGAACCCAGGATAGAGATAGAGATCCTCAACTTACCAGCAGGTACATCTGTGTGAGGTTGGACTCTCCAGTCTTCCTGTCAATCTTAAACTCCTCATAGAATCTGGAAAACAAGTAGGTTGACATGATTCATTAAATAAACCTTCATTATTAGTTAGATATCCTCCCATCTGAATACCTGCTGAGGCCACACCGTGCCATTTCTCCTCTGCTTACTCAACCGCATACAATGATTCCTTCACAACCGACTGTACTGACGGGGCTTTTAATCTCCCTCTGAATTGACCAAAACTACTGCAGCAGACAATATCATTCAGACAACGGACTGTGTTTGCGGGAGAGTTTGGTGAAAGACGTATCTGGGAAGTCTCTGCAGAGTTGAGCAGAGGGAACTGTTATGAGGTGTCGCTGAAGCGTGGCGCGGCGAGCAGGGAAGCAGTGACAGGCATCTCTCTTTCTTACGCTTCACTTCCTCCAGGTGTCCTCGCACACAGCCAACGCAACCTGCCGTCTCTTGAGGGCGTGTGTGCGTCTGCGTGCATACGTGTCTATTTGTGTGTGTGTGTCTGTCCAGGGCCCAGGTATGCAGCGCTGATTAAACCCACGGCTAAGCGAAAAACACGCCCGGCTGCCAGTTGCAATGACCCTGAATACACATATGGCTGTTTTGGGGAAAACAAATGGGCGGAAAATGGAATACACAAGCACAGCTGGTACAGAGGAGGAAGAGGAGGGGAGACACTCAACTCATCCAGAGGAACAGCCAGCCAAACTACTCCACTGAGTCACGGGGGAGTGAAGATTTTTTTTATAGATTTTCAGCTTCTGTTTCTGTCTGCTGTTATGTATATCTGAGTGCCGGTGTGTGATGCTACCTGCCAAGCATCTCAGAGTTGTTGTAGACGGGGATGTTGGGTCTGATGCTGCTGTTATAAGGGCCAAAGTGGCAGTCTGGTGCACCAAACCATTCATCAAAACCGTTCTCCAGAGGCAGGTACTTCGGTCTGTGGCCCAGATGCCTGTAGCGAGAAACACAAGTGTACTCACACACTGTCAGATCAATGTGACCGAAGGATCGTCCTGCAGGTTTCAATTCAGAACATTACTACAAATGTACTACACAACATACTTATATTCATGTTTGATTGCAGTTGGTACCTTTAGGCTCTCATTGGTTTCCAGTCACTTCAGTACACATAGACAGGGTAGGTCCGGGGTTCTCCAAGTTAAATTTAAGACCTTTTAAGTCCTTTTTAATATCACTTGGGATGAAATGTAATGCAAATTTTACACTCTTTCTTTTCAGGCGATTCGACTGTTGTCACATGATCGACTGCGCTGATAACAGTGCTTATCATCCTGATACATATGGGTCAGTAGGTGCATGCTGGCAGAAGGCCGTTATCAGCGTATTGAATGGGATGACAAACTACTGGTTATTGTGACTGGAGCAACGTCAGAAGCCAGATGATGACGTATGAAGAGCGTTTAGACTAAAACACAGGACTTTCACCTGGTTGAAAACAACATTTTAACATCATTTTTAATCGAAACCATAATGGGGTTTTTTTTAAAATACCGACATGTTTTCAGTTTCTAAACTTACCGAAAGTCACGGTAATGTAGTAATGTAGGGGTGTTTACTTAAAGATGATAACTGCTTTCTGGACCTTTTAGCAGGGGGAGCCGACCCCTACTGACCCATATGTATCAGGATGATAAGCGTGTTATCAGTGCGTTAAATGGTGTGATAACATTCGAAGCGGGTGTTCTTTCCTGACAACTGAACTGACTTATTGGTGCCAGAGATTGTGCACACTCTAGAGCGTAAAGCTATACACTGACGTAAACAGTAGCTGTACTGTCGTATAACATCCAAGTCCATAGAAATTAAATGTAATTTCTATGTCCAAGTCACACCAAACAGAGGAAACTGTAACGTTGCACACACACAGAACATTTATTTACAACGTCACAGTATTTATTTAATCCTACGAAAGGACAAGAAAACAATTTAAGACCTGTGTGAATGAAATTCAATACTTTGTAAATGGTATTCAACACTTTTAAGGCCTTATTTTTGAAAATATTAAATTCAATGCTTTTTTAATACTTTTAAGACTCTGCAGGTACCCTGATAATTCAATTTTTGCAGAGGCTTGAAACTTTGAGATGGGTACGTAATCTATCACAGCAAAGTTGTGCGTTTGTGAAGATCTTTTAAAATAAGTAACCACGCCTCGGTGCATTACTACAGAGCAAAAGCAAAAGGCAGATAATACTGTGTGATAAATTATCTATTTTAAACCAACGTCATACCACACAGAAAGGAATGCATATCAATGGAGGCCAGGTATAGAAAAAATACATTCAAAAATCAAGTATAAAATTATTGTATGTATTGGCTAAAACATACAATATATTACGATTATTTTCAGGTTAATAATAGTATTTTGGGTTTCTACTAGAGCAAAAAAACAAGGCTATCCCTATCCATATGTCTCCTTTAATTCATGGAATTAATTCCATGACTTTAATTCACAGCCACCGTCACCAGTTGTCAACAGCTTAACCTCTAAAACTTCAGAAACCTCTAAAAACCTGGATTACAGAACGATAAAGAGCTCACCACTTGCCAACTATCTTGCTGACGTAGCCCTTTTTCTTCAGCATCTGGGGTATCAAAATCTCATCCTTAGAGATTCCTCCCACTATCTCCTGTGGTGTGTATGCTATAAAAAAGGGTCAAAATTGAGTGTACAAAACTTTCCATGACTTTATAGCACACTGTATATTATAGACTAAGTAATGAGAAACCCTGCAAGAAATTATTTTGCAGCTGGAAAATGTGCACAGTAAGGATATCCTGAGGATGTACCGTTTCTGGCGTGGGCATTTGTGGTGTAGAAACCGTTTCTGACAGGCAGCCTCCCGGTGAGAAGTGCAGCTCTGGCTGTCGTTAAAATGATCGAAAAAAGTCATTAGGATTAATGTATGTTGGTCTTCCAAATGCTTTTTTTTTTTTTACTGGCAAACAAATAGAGTCAAGTGTGCTCTATTCTTTGTCCCTGCATCAATATCACATACACTGGAGATAACAAACTAATTTGTCCAACTTGTTAAGTATTTTGGTTAAAATCTTAAATTGAATAAGCAAATACAACATTTGTACTTTATTGTCATAGTTAATAATAAAAAAAAAGGATTGCTCTGGCATGCATTTGAGTTTTGATGTGTACATCAAATTCTTTCAGCTTTTTGAGAATTTTTTACTACCAAGACCAATATAATTTACTTATAAACTGCTATTAATGGCTGTGATTAAACTCAATTATGTACACGTATCACTGCTGTCAGGTGAAACCCCATAACTCCACATTTCAACTCAAAAAGAAGAAAAGCAGCTTTTCAGCTTGACTACTTGGCATTTCTAAAGCTTATCCACAGTTTTTATAGAACTTTTCATGAACACAATGCACACAAACTCTATTCAGAATCCTCAGCATTTTACATGGACACCTTCAGTTAAGTTACCTAAAAACATGAAAATCACCAAACTGGAATACCTGCTTCCCTTGATACTTTACTCTGTTTTGATTTGAATGAGGTGAAGCTTATTTCTTTTTTCATTTTTTTCCACTGGATTGTCTACTGATGGGTTAATTTTCTGCTAATTTTGTGTTC
>JAOVVB010016560.1:0-16397 GCA_028570985.1 Heterobranchus longifilis | reverse complement strand
TGCTGTATTGAAGAAGACTTGAAACTAGAGACTGAGACCATAAACTCAGTATGAAACTGTTTACTGAGGTCATAAATTGAGAGAGAAGTAGACTCATTTTCTCATAGACTTCTATACAACCGGACGTCTTTTTGGAGTCAGTGGCGTCGCCCCCTGCTGGTTGTTAGAAATAATGCAGCTTTAAGGCACTTTTGCACCATTGGCTTCACTTTTCAGCTCCGTCCGTCTGTTTATACAGTCTGTGGTGTCACCCCACAAGGAAACACTTGTGCACATGTCATGACAAAATGATTACAGGCATTGTTGCCGAATTCGGACTCAATCCAACAAACCCAGTGTGAAAACAGCCGATGACCACAGCCGGCTGTTTGGACACAGTCCTTTGAGGGACCAGGCTCCAGCTTCCACAGTTTTCTTCCATATCACCCTGAGGATTGTCACTTCTGGCAGCTTTTGTAAATAGCGTTGAGATCTTTACACGCAGACCGCCACTCTGTGTGAAATTAACCGTAATGTGGCGACGGCACCATCTCAGACATTTCAGCGTTTCTGTAGATCTGCTTTAGTTCACGCAAACATTGCACTTAACATGATCATACTTAGCTATCGCACTCTCCATGTGCACGCACTGCTAGCTTAGTCTGTTGGAGCACTCTGTCAAATATCCACTTAACATTTGTTACACGTCCGGGATGCACTTTGCCACCAAGACTGCAGGTCCACTCGCGACAGATCAGACATATCGACTTAAGGCTCATTTATGCTCAGCGTTAGGTACAGATACTAAGATACTAAGATTTCTGCACGTTCTCTGAAAGCTTACGGATATGGACTTAACGGAGAAGTACCGCCAGAAATCACGGGGGCAGTGTAGAGACACGACCACAGAACACGAGGAAGAACTTTCTTTTTTTAAATGGCGAAATGGCGATGTATTTAATACATGATTTAAAGGTACAGTGTGTAGTTTTTAGTGGCATCCAGCGGTGAAGGTCTAGATTGAAACACTGTCCCGCTCACCCCTCCCTTTCAGAGAAATGCACAAACTATGGTGGCCTCCAGGGACAAGAAGCTAATTGAACAGATTGTGGTTGCCAACTTCTCACAAACTACTCACAAACAAAATGTTGGCATGCAAAAACACTCTCTTCTTCTATGTTTTCCTGCCGGTACATTTCTGGTTTGTCCATTCTGGGCTCCTGTAGCTGCAAGATGGCCGCCTCCATGGAGGGAGACCCGCTCCCCATGTAGATAAAAACGTCTCATTCTAAGGTAATAAAAACACAATCATTCTTATTTTAATGGGATTATATACTAATTAAAAATACTAATGAATAGTATAGTCAATGTTTCCCAAGTCAGGCAGCTAAATACTACACACTGGACCTTCAAGACATTTTCTTTTTTTGTTACCAGAACTAATTAAGATACATACTGTCTCTGATTTGCTACATCCCTATCATTTTTGACTATTTTTATTCAGATATCTTGGGGTCAGATGTCAAGGGACCCCTTTGAAAATGGCCATGCCAGTTTTTCCCTCACCACAATTTAGCCTAACATTGGGGCTTGTTTAACCCCCTTCCACACAAGCTAGCATGACATGGTTGACACCAATGGATTCCTTCGGTTGTCTAGCTTCATATGATACCATTATCTTCACTTTTGCTTTATAATGGAGTCTGCTACAGCCTCTTAAAGACAGTAATGTTGGTCGTCGCGCTCCCATGGGTCTCTTACTGGGGTCGCACCTGGGGCCACCCCCTAGAAACACCCCTGCCTTTGCTCCTGCCATCTGGCACCTTTGCAGTTTGAATTTCAGTAGCAGGACTTGAACATCCGTCTGAGAAGAGGTGTGGGGGAAACTGGCAACCAAGGTACAACAGGAAGCTCTTGATTTCAGTGGAGGCCTTCAGTTAGAAAATAAGAAAGCATCTCCATGGGTCAAACAATTGACTTTTTTTTTGTCTAAGGCGTAGCTCTGATCCACTCTCTGCTCTGTATTCAGATAACTAACGCGAGGCAATTACAATTTCAAGGTCTTGCAGGATCGTGAGCACAAAGTCCTATGAAATATAATGACTAATAGGAATACACTGCTCACAAAATACACTTGTGGAAAAAGAGAATGATGCAAAAAGACAGTGTTCTATCGATCTTCTACCCTCTGTGCTACACTGACATTTTAATGGTGATGCTCAGATGAATGAATAACTATTTGGAATATAGAAGTATTTTCTAGTTGAACTGATGGTTTATTTGGGTTAATCAAACACTTTATGGGACCACCGACTCATAAACTGTGCAGCAGCTTCAGGCTTTACAACTAAATCACACTGTTCGCTGCAGTTCTGTGGTCTCTGACTGAGAAAAGTTCTGAACTGTGTCTGGCCACATGAGTATCTAATGATCAATGTCTAATAAATATGTACGAGTATTAACATTTTAAAGCTTCGGAAAGAAACATACGTGTTATAAATTCACATAAAAAGCCAATATTAAAATAATGGCAATGATAGCTGAGCAAATATAGACCAGTTTCTAATACAAAAATTGAAAAGGGGTATAACAGAGTGACCCGATAGTGGTTAGGGTGCATACTAAACTAAACTGCCATCACAAACAAAGCATTATTTATTTACATTTATTAATCAGAGCATTTACAATAATCACTCAAAATGAGTTTCAGTATTATGGACAGTGCCGCCCACGCACGCACCCCCAACTTTAGCCATACTAATTCCTCAATTTCACAGCACAAATGCCCACATGCTTAGCTGTGAGGCTTACAGTAATTATATGCCAAAATATTTGGACACCAAAAAGCAAACCCCTATGCATCTACTGTTGTGTGTTTGTTTCTGTTTATTTATTAGTGCATATTGTTATGTGTATGTTTCTGTTTTTAGTGCACATTTCCTGTTTTATTTTGAAGGTCTAATATCCCTTGTCGTTTCAGTTTCCCGCCTCATTAATTACCCTCACCTGCCCTCATTACTCACCTGCCCCTGATTTTGTTGATTGGCCACCACACACAAACATACTCCTTTTGTTTCTCCTCATGTTTCTACTCGTGCATGCATTGCTTTTCAGCCTTTTTTCTAATGTTTGATTCTGTTTTTGTTTTTTTTCTTTTTCTTACTCCTGCTTTGTTCCCTGTATTGTTTTTAAGTTAAAGTAAAACTTGCAGTGTAATATAGTGCATAATAATGCTGATAGTTCTATAATGTAAAAAAAGAGATAAAAAATCAATGAAGACAAAGAAAAAATGGAAGTACAAAGTAGCACAGACTTGAAAGCCTGTCAAAGTACAAACTACATTTACCTTAAAATTAATGAGTAAAAAGTATAGTATTTGAGTAACTTTATTTTCCTCCACTGCTTTAAATGTGGAACACGTGTGCAGGTAGTGGTGAGTTCATTGACAGTACTTAACAACTGAAAAAACAAATTGGAAGTAATTCTAACTCTCTTGACTGACTTATATTTAAGAATAATCAGCAGGTGGTGAGAGGAGCGATAATTCCACACATTTGTTGACTGTACGGTATGTTAATGTGCATAGCAGTTTCTGGCAATAAAACACAAAGATTGCACACATTGCATCATTTAAATACTTCAAACAATCACAAAACTTAAACATTTAATTCATGTGAATCCAACAAACCAAAAATGAATGTAGGTGTGGAGTCCTTTCAGGTTTAGCAGCGGCCGCCTCCACACTGACCTGTATGTAAATCCCGCAGGGCTGTTGAGGCAGTGACAGCTGTATTTTTCATGCGTTCTGATGCTTACTAAGACTCCGTTAATATTGTATGGGCCCATGCGGGGACCTTAAAGTGCTCTCCAGCTGTCACTTAGAGCTAAAGTTGGGCATTAAGTCAGTGTAGTGGTCTCTACTCCCAGCCAAATGTACTGAGTGGTCCACAAACACACATTTCAGTAAGTGCAAAGCTTGTGTTTTATCACCTTAAGACCTGGCTACCTGCAGTTTTACAAGGCTAGACTAAATATAACACATTCACCAAACAGCAGCGTGCAAGTAAACCTGGAAAAGCTTTAAGTAATACCATTTCTGGTGCTACAAGTAAAATAGACTTAGAAATGAATAGTTTTTAAACAGTTTCTGTAAACATCAAAGAAGATGTGATAAAAACAAAACTGTATGGAATATTGTGTTAACACTGTCCTTGAAGTATTGATTTTTCACGTCTGGTTTAACACACTCTTATAAATGAGGATCAGCCAGTGCCTCCTATCCACTGTAAGAGGCTAAGAGCATCTTAAAAAGCTCCACAACCTGCAGGAGGAACTAAAAAATTGTAGCAACTAAAAAATTAAAAAAACACATCATGGTTCTTCATCTTTTTATTGTGTGCATTGTGACATGTAATTCTTAACTGTGTTTTTTATGCTATATGTATTTTCTTTCAACTGCGAGGTGCGTCGATACCATGCTTGGTGAATTTGCACCGTAAATCAAATTTGATTGATTGATTGACTAAAAACATGATGTTTTTTGTTTATTTTTTTCAACCTTTTTGTATGAGTGATTGTGCTTGGTGATTTTTTGTTCCCCTGCCCCTTGCCCTCTCTCTCTCTCTCTCTCTATCAGCACACCTGTCAGTGGTTGCAATCAGCACACCTGATGGTCATCAGCTCATCAACCCTGGCTACAAGATCTCTGCATTGTCTGACGGTGAACGTTGGAGCGTTGCCATTCAGGGTTTATTTGCGTGCATGTCCAGTCAGTTTCTAGTCTTTGTTTTACCTGCCTGCTTATATCTCTGTTGTCTGCTTGTGCTTGAAGCCTGTTTTTTCACAGAGGAATCGCCACAACTGGAGTTTTTGCCTCAACATTTTTTTTTTTTTTTTACCTTGTCTGGTTGTCTGGTCTGCTTTTAGGTTCAGGCAGATAGGTGACAGATTTGGGAAATGTGGCACATTGACTGGTTTATTTAGAAGGTAATCCAGGAAATCTAGGTAGGAAATACAACAATTCAACATTCTTCCCAGTTGACAGAAAAATGAAAGTCTTTAAAGACAGAAAGAAAGAAAGGTAACAACTAGACCAACTCATTTCATTTGTCATAAGAGGTAAAAGCATTTGTTTGTTAAATGATGAAACGTGTCTTAATTATATCATCGCTCTTGCCTCAGTAAGTCATCGTGATTGTTGGATAAAAGGAAAAATGATCCAAACCTTCCCATAATGACAAACTCACATTTGTTAAACATTATTATTACAGAGCATGCAGTAGGAGACCAAGCATAAAAATATGGAGCTTATAATGCTCAAATGCACAGTATGTTGGTGGGATCCTAAGCAGCATGTGTCACGTGGGTGCACTTATGCATGTTATATGTAGGCATGGGTTTAAGTGCATATAATGGGCCAAGAACCATTGAGACTGACAGATTCTTTTCTAAGTGGCACATACAAGTGATTTAAAAGAACTTGTCACATTCATCCATTTTCTTGAATTTGAAATATTCTCTGAATAAATGGCACCCACTCGCCAGAATAAATGTTGGCATTGTACATTTCCATGGATACGTTACATTTCTATGTTTTATATGTAGCTGATGTGTTGATAAGTTCTTCTTTCTTTCTTTACATTTACATTTTTTATCTATTTTATCTTTTTTATCAAGGCTGTGGTTAACATGTGGTAGGTGCAGGCACAAAAAGCACTTGGTTAGGTAAAGTATCTTTTTTAAATAACAGTTTTTTTCGCCAGAACCATGGCTAGAAATCTTCTGACGTCTCATAAAAATAAGAAAAAATAATAAAATAAACAGTTGAGAAAACAGGCATATGATAAAATAAACTTGTGAAAAAGGGGAAAATTAGAAATAAAAGCCCTTCTTTTGTTGCGTGCCAGGCTCTCTCCGCATTAGAGGTAAATAAATGTATCTGGCCACTATTTGAGAATGTATGGTATGTGATGCAAGATATGAGTTGAAACAACTAGGGCTAATCTAATCGATTAGTTGATTTAATCAACATATCTGTAAAACTGGGTTTCTCCACAAAGAATCACTCAAAAGCAACACTTTAAATCTTGTGTTTACCAGAGATGTGCTCAGAAGTCTCTTGGAAATAAGTCATTCAGCATTCAGCATGAGCATAAGTCAATCAGCATGAAAAACGACTAATTGACTAAAGAAATCTTCATCGACTAAGACCAAAATGACTGATTAGTCGACTAATCGACCAAGTAGAGGCAGCCCGAGAAACAACTGCTCTCTGACCTAATGTATACAGCAGTTGGACAGTTGAAGTTGCAGGTAAAATTAATTTCTTATATCGAAGTGCATTTCACAACAAGTCGGTGAAGGTTCTCAGTCACTGAGGTCATGGTAATCTCTGGGAGCTAAAGTAGGTAACTGGACTGCTTGAAGTTTCTCGTATATGTTTCACGGCTCATCCGAGGGGCTTCATCAGTTCTAAACTGACGAGAGGGGAGTTCCACAATTTAACTTCTTGGGTTGTTGTTCTTGGAAGGGTGTGTCATGTGACCAACCCACTAATTGGGCCGTTGGTGTCACCTGAGTCAGGTTATGAATGGGTGTCGTTGTGGTCACCTGTGAGTCGTTGGCTCGCCCTGTCATCATGTGGGTCGTTAGGGTCACATGAGTCCAGGGGTGGATGGCTGTTAAGCTGCCTGGGGTGTTGCCCTGCCTGCAGGGGATTGTTCTGAGGACAGCGTTGTAAGTGGCTGAAAGGTTGTGTCGAAGACCTCCTCCTCTGTTAACTGATGGTTTTTCCAAGTTAACAAAGATGGCTTCCTTCACTCCTCTCTCAAACCATCTATCATTTCTGGTTAAGATCCTCAAATGAGTGTCCTGTGTCTTTAAGATGTAAGTGGACTGGTGACACTAACGGCCCACTTAGTGGGTTGGTCACATGACACACCCTTCCAAGAATAACAACCCAAGAAGTTAATTTGTGGAACTTCCCACTAGTCAGTTAAAACTGATGAAGCCCCTCGGATGAGTGGTGAAACATACACAAGAAACTTCAAGCAATCCAGTTGTCCACTTTAGCTCCCAGAGATTACGCAACAAGTCCTCCAAACCTACCCTTTATAATACGACCCATACTAGCATTTCCTAAATTAGCACCCCTATAGCGGTGACAGGACATACGACCCACAGGATCGTTTTCCGTCCTCATACATACAAACATTATGGTTGTGGTTTTAAACACGTCATTTAGGCACCAAAAATACTTAGTTTTAACATCCACCATCCCTCCCACCTGCCCTAAACTGTCTTTCTGGCTCTTAATATTACATTAAATGACTTCCTGCTTTGTTCCCGTCATAGTTACTGCAGCCACTAGAGGGCGCCGCCTAACAAGAAATGTCAATAACGGTTGTACAAACAGCCTAGCTGACAGTCTTGTATTACAACAAGTTAAGATTTTACTGGACACTGAGTGCAAATCTTGAAATAAAAAAATAAAAAATACACAGGCAGGAAGACATTATGAAAATAACTATTATAAATGCTGCTTTTAAGTTTTCATAAATACTGTTGAGGGAAATTAGCACATTGTGCCCAACTCATTTCACGACACCACACACACTGAAAGGATTTATTTTGGATTTCACACTTGCCATCACACTTAAATGATTCCGATGTTGGTGAGCTTTTAATAATTCTTGGCATTGATTTCTGAGGCAGCTTTGAATCCTGGCTTAATGTTTTGAGGGAATAACAATTAATTTGCGGGGCTGATTGATGTCAGGAAAACTCATTTTGCCCCACAGGAAAAAGGAAACATCTCTGACAACGTTCAACAGCAACCTACATTTTCCACTGGCTTATAATCCAATTAGCAGAGCAGCATTTATAGTGAGTCTAAGCACATGGATAAATCTGTGTCTCACTCAATGTAATGGATAATGGAACATGAAAATGACAATGCTGCTAAATCTACAAATGCGCCCTTTCTCTGCAACACAGTGTCTGTTTCACTGTTCATGTTTCCTCACTGGACTAACATGTAATTAGACAACACTAAAATGTAGTCAACAGAAAAGGTTTTTGATTTAGATCAGGAAATATCTGATCAAAGAAAAAGTACACAAGTCTAAGACACTGAACAAGCATCAGAACCACCACATGGGCTGTGCAAAGGGCCTCACGCCTGGCCTGCAATCCTGCAGTTTTTGTTCATGACTGACTGTTCTTGTCCCAGCATGCTTCTCAAATGAAATCCCAGTGCTTTATACTGTATGAAAAGCCTCTTCTTCAGTTCATGAAATCCCTGCAGCACCTGAAGTGTGGAGGAGTGATAGTTTGATAAATATGCAACCTCTGAGAAGTGACGCGCCAGAGTACAGTGGCGTTATGCACAACCATCCACTGTGTTTACTTTCAGTAAATGGCCTGAAAACGACATGGCTGCTACAGTTTAACATACCAACACATTCTCACTCCCAACTCGTCAAAAACGGCAGCTTGGTCGGGACCCCTTGGCATCACTTTTTGGCGATTTCAACTCCCGTTATAAGTACATGTGCTGGCCGCAGTTGTAAACACGTCGTGGTTGTGGACTACTTTGGCCTAGGTTTAGGCAATAATAACACTTCCTTAGATTTAGGCCTGAAACATGAGGTGTGTTCGAAATCACATACTATTCATACTAAATATGACGTAAAATTGATAATAGTATGTGAATTTTGTGTATGCGAGAAATGCCCAGATGTGTACGACATTCGGAGGAATTTCTGAGTATGGGACGGGAACTTCCTACATATACTCAACTGCCCCACAATGCATTGCATCTCTTCATACTGTGCAATGGCGGAGGTACACAGAGGTTTTGAGTCAGGCTAAATGCCATTAATATGTCACTTTATTAAGTTTTAATATTTGTTTTAGGCGAGAAAGTAACCCTTTAGGGCGTCCGGGTAGTCCCCGTCTTTCCTCTGGCTTGGTCGGCGTCCATACAGACACAGTTGTCTGTGTCTGCAGGTGGGAAGCCAGATAGGGGTCTGTGTCCTGGTCGCTGCACTCGCTGGTCGGTCGGGGAACCCGTGAGGAATAGCGTAATCCTCCCATGCGCTACATCCTGCCGGTGAAACTCCTCGCTGTCAGGTGAAAAGAAGCGGCTGGAGACTTCACGTGAAGCATGTGCTCGTCTACAACTCTCCCCAGATCAGCAGAGGGGGTGGAGCAACGGCCGGGACAGCTTAGCAGGCGGGATTGGCCAAGTACAATTGAGGAGAAAACGGGGAAAAATCAAAAAAAAAAAAAAAGAAAGAAAAGCTGCCACCTCCCTGTGCAGCGGCTGCAGGCAGACCGGGGTAATCCTGCATTAGTGGCTCAGGCGTCTCTGCCACCGTCTCCAGATGTGACTGATTCTCTTTCCCGCTAGAGAAATTTTATTATGCTGATGAGTGTTTCTTCCTAATGGAAAAACCATTAGGGTAAATATATGCAAATAAAGTGCTCCATTCTTTCAACTCTGTTTGTGGCCCAAGGGTTAGATAAAGAGCTTTAATGTTTTCATAGAATGACAATTACTTCACAGAATCTCAGGGGCCACTGTCCTCACAAAGGTGCTGCCAACAAACGCAGACTTCTACAACATACCTTCACTTTCATCTTGATTCTTAATGAGGTGATCTGAGGTTGTCTTTGTAGCAAAATCAGTACTTCAGTTACATCACATATTTCTCTTCATACATTTTGGATGAATTTAGTGTAGTTTATAGTGCAGTGCAGCACTGTTGTAGTATTACTTTTATTATTTACTTATATTAACTATGATCCAGCTATTATTAACATAATGGATTTCTATTGTAAAATAGCCAGGACCCAAAACGAAACCAAAGGAACTTAGTCTAAGCTGAGTCACCAAAACCTAAAGCAAAACAAAACAAACAGTACACAATACAAATGTGTGATACCATTACAATAATTACTTCTCACAGAGTTTAGTGGTATTAATGGCAAATCATAATTTCCGAGAGAACATGTTAATTTGTGCTTTTTGCACCAGAGAGCTGCTGTTGTAACAGCACTGGCTTTTTAGTTTTCACTGATGTTTTCATGTTTTGGTTTCTGTTCTCTAGTATTTCTGGTTTTCTGTTTGTTGGTTTTCCTTATTTCATTCATTCATGTCTAGAATGTTTCCTGTTTTATTTTGAAGGTTAGCTCCTCATGCGTCATGTCTGCTTTACTTCCTGTCTTTGTCTGGTTTTCTCGCCTTTTTTTGATTGCCTCCCCCTGCCCTGGTTTGCTTCCCTTTCATATTTAGTCAGGTGTTTTTCCCCTGTCAGTGTCGGATTGTCTGTGTTTGTAGTGTGTCTTCATGTTCCTGTGTTCTCTGCTCTCCTCGTGATTTATTGGTTCTTCTGATTCCTGACTTTTATTGTCCAGTGAAAACATAGTAGCCAATTTGAGCACATCCACAAACTGTTGAAGACAGGTGCTGGACCAACAGACGGCAATCATAATGCAAAGAAAAGGTCTGCAGACTGTAGCTCCCTTTTAGTTTATTTAGCACATCCACAGACAGAAGTAACGTTTCGAGCTAACATGCTCTTCCTCAGAGTCTGAGGAAGAGCAGATCCCTTTACTGAGAGTCGGAGTCAAACTCAGTCCAAGGCAGTAAGGACTTTGTGATGCTAGTTTGTCAGGAAGGGGGTTAAATAATATTCCAAAATTAGGCAAAATTTTGGTGAGGGAAAAACTGGCATGACCTCAAAATATCTGAATGACAATGGGATCTATGGGTACCCACGAGTCTCCCCTTTACAGACATGCCCACTTTGTGCTAACCCCATGCAGTTTGAGGGAAAAACCTGCAGTTTTTCCTCATACAGTACAAATGTGTTATTTTACCTCTATTCTAAAAATGGTGTATTTGAATATTTCTGCACACCGGGGTCCATAAACAGTCTTAAAATTACTGGAAAGATGAGACTCTTGTGGATTCAATGAGCCCAATAATATTCATGTGTGATGATGTCATTGTAGTGAGACCATTTTTTGAAACTTGACCTCACTGTATATAATGACCTGTAGTGACCTCTAGGATAATCACAGCCTCATGAAACTTTACAAACACAAACTAGAGACCGAGGACATTCAGAGGATGTACAGCTTTATTTTTCTTTTCACGTGCTCTTATGTAACATGTACATCATATTTACATGTATAGATTTCCCATGTATTTAGGAGTTCACACTGACATATAGGCTAATTCAGGCTAATGTGTGAATATTCCTTTAACTGTCTGTATCCATCCCTACTTCCCTGACATCCTGTCATCAGTATGCAGCGTTGCATGTTGTACTGCCAGTGTAGATGGACCACTTCATCACCTCACTGCCACCGAACATCACATCCGTCTTCCTCCAAGGTGTCTCCAAAATCTAATAACAAGCAAACATTTACTTTGCGAATGTGAAATAGAAAAACAGCTAACAAGACAGCTCTGTTCTTAAAAGCGTAGGCACTTTTATTTAGATCCTTCACTGTTGCTTTACTCAGCACTCTGCACCCGCACCAAGTCACCCAGATTATTAATGGAACCATAGTACAGTGCCGAATCGATGTGTGGACATGTGGTCATTAAAAAGCCTTCTGATTTGCCGTACAAGTAAACAATACACCACACAGTGTTTTTGACAATTAGCAGCGAGCGCGGGGACCGAGCAGAATTGGTCACAGACTGTGATCAAAGACTCGGGTCTAGGTGTTGTGATTGAGCGTGTGCTTGACAAATGCTGCACTCAGCCACAATGTATTATGGTACAAAAGAAGGCTGACTGTGTGAATATATAACCAGAATAAATGGCTGCACTCTCTGTCATACATGCTCACAGTGTTTACATGAATTACTGATTACTGAGAATATGGCAGCTCATAAATGTGGCACCATGGTGGTTTTTGACTATGACTAAATGTAATACTGCTCTGTTTGCACAGAACAAACTGCCAGAAGAAAAAAAACATACAAGTACCAGTTGGAGTACAAGCCTAAAGCAGACAAATATGCTCATTTCAATATTAGCCTCTTGGCATTCTTTTCCCCAAGGAGTCAGTTCTTTATTTTACAAATTACTCTGTAACATTTTACACACATTGTATTTCACAATCTAATCTGACTTGATAGCAGTGCTTGAATAACTCTTCTTTCATGCTAAAGTTTTTGATGGAAAAAATCAGTGCTAATGAACTCTTATCTCTAATGAACGAGCACTGTCCGTTTTTTATCAGCCAATCCTGGAAATCCATCCTCCTCTTCCATCGCAGCTCCACATGTGATGCTGTGGATCATCCCATTTAGCACAAGAGATACAGTCGCTGGTAATTTTTGGTACAGGTTTGCTTCCTGTAATTACAAAATAATGACTCCACCCATTTGGCATTGCACTCCTATAACGCTGAATATGTTTACATGCACACAGTATTCCAGTTTTTGCCCTTAATCCAAAAAAAAGACAATATTCCTGCTAAACTGTTTACATGGCTAATGAAAATGACTATTCCACTGATATTCCTGTTTACATGCAGCCATCCAAAATAGGGTTTTCACTGGTGGTGGACTTGTTGGACCATATGAACACATCCTCCTTTTTTCATTCCTTGTGATATTTGCACATATCCAAAAATCTATTGACATCCACATTTGTGGAGGTGGCTCGCGGCTCCGGCTGTGACAGCATCCTCGTAGGTGTGTTTCTCCTTCCGACCAGAAATGTGGGCTTTTCTTTTGTGCTGCATCTCTACTTCAGCCTTGCAAACTGTTGGTTTGTGTACAGTAACCATAGCAACACACAGAGCTGGCCGTAAGCCATAAACTGGCTGCAACATTCCGTAACAACTGCGGTAAAAACCACAATTGAGACTCAAATTCTGAATGCGCTGTATACATGTCCAAAGAATGCTCCTAAAACCTGAATACCAGCAGGCTATATCCCACGTCTTAATTGGAAAATGCTATATTTGTAAAAAGGCCTATCCAAACAGAACATGCTGTTTACATGACCTGTATCAACTTTGGAATATTGTCATATTCTGAACAATAGTGGAATATTAGTGTGAATGTAAACGTACTCATTGTCAGACAATTAAAAAAGTATTAAAAGGGGCACCCCTGGTGGAGCGTGCTCCCCATATACAAAGGCTAAAATCCTTTTCTGCATGTCGTTCCCCTACCTTACTCTCCCCCCTTTGCTGTCAATCTTCAGCTGTGCTGTCAATAACGACAAAAAGCCCCCGAAAATTTCAAATTACATAAAAATTGATGAAATGGAAAATGACTGCGGTAGACCAAGCATTGGCATTCAAGGAAATGCACAAACATACTCAAAGACAAGAATGGGTTCAGAGTATCTGAGGGCCCATTTATAAATTGTCTTCAGGACATGGATTTGTCTCATTTGTCCTGTCATGGACCGACCTGGGGCCCAGCACTGAGACATGGGAAATTATAGGTGGTTTCATCTGTATCAGGGGCCAAATATTTTAGCTGGGAGGCCAGATTTGGCCCCTGGACCACAACGTGCTGTCATGGGACAGTGTGTGTGTGTGTGTGTGTGCGTGTGTGTGTGTGTGTGTGTGTATATATATATATATATATATATAAATATTGAATTCAAAGCTTGTTATGCCCATCTAGCACCTCGTAATACTTCACCCTATTTTCTGCATTGGTTGTATATGTTGGCAGGGGATATAAATCACAAATGCACATGAATGTAATTAATTCTGGAGTGGTTTAGGAATGCCTGTGACTGGCTCGGGCAGCTTTTCTCATTACCTTCATCCATCACTGATCATTCAAATCTCAGTTTTGAAGATTTCACATTGGACGTCAAATGAGTTGTAAAATGTTGCTTTTGTCAGTTTAAGAAAAGGGTAATTATTCCTTGTCACCAAATATTATGAGTCATACAATGATTCCATTCTGTCGAGGTGATTTCATTTCTGTCTTCTTGGGTATTAGTAAAAAAAAAAAATTCTCTGCACTCTTACCCAACTTATCCAAAATGCAACAGCCGTAGTTTTAACTGGCATTAAAAAATGAGAACACATCATGGCAACCCTTGCATCATTCAAGCGGTTACCTGAGAATCAAGATTGAAAGATTTTAGTGATTGCCTTTAAAGCACAGTCTGGCTCCTAGCTTCATATCTGACCTTCATCATCATCGCTGTTTTTCTTTTACGGCCATTTGTCCTTCACTTTGTTCCAGAGCAAGATTTCAGAACAACCACTTGGCACATTGCCAATGAAAATGGTGTTTTTCTGGCCCCAAAGGAGAATTTCTAATGATTTTGGTGACCCTCCCTGACTCAAAACATCACAAAATATCCACTTCACCGCTATAAATATCAAAACAACATTTTTATGCAGTCCTGTGTTATGGACTGCAGCCTTTGCTACACAATACAGAAATGCACAGTAATAGAGATTCTAACTCTATTATAATAGAGATTATAACTGCATTAGTGGCTGATTGTTATTTCTTGTGCAAGGGGAGAGGAAACTAAAATAAATACTGCCATTTCTTAATAGAAGTGCAAAGATTAAGGAGGGACACTAGTGTTAATACATATCACCATGACACTTCCCAGGTGATGACTTACATTAAGACAAGTATTTTTTATATTACATGTTTTTGTATCTACACATTAGAGTCCAAGGTTTTTACAGAGGGGATTTTGGATAGCTATTTTATCACTCCATAAATAAGAAAATACTGTCAAGGCAAGGGAAAAAAAAAAACATTTCTGTCATGTTTTTAGGAATAAAATGTTCTATAAATCAGGCTATGAATGATATATGAACAAAGCCTTCTGTAAAAACCTTCAGAATATAGATAAGAATGAAAGTGTATGTAAGTGCTACCGAAGTGCAGATTTCTGACTCAGTTTGAGAAAAAATGTCATTGTGAGAAAACGGCTGTAAGATTCCTTACATTTTGCAAGACACTACAGTGAATCAGGTAACACAGAGGTTCCTAAACCTTTTCAACTCGAGACCCAAAGGAGAAAAAATGTACAAAATGCATCACGAGTTGCTGCATTTATAAACTACTGATAAAGAACACAACATATGAAATGTATTTATTTCATTCTAAAAGTACATCACAGCAATAATTACATTTGAGTACGTTTCTCGCCACCTTATAAACAAACTTACACTGAACAGACCAGCGTGACACAATGAACATTCTTCTATTTTAATAAGGACAATGAATATTCACATATCATAATTGTTTTGCATTTCACTCTGCTAATTGGCGACCCATTTTGGGTCCCGACCCTAACTTTGGGAAAGACCGGGGTAACATTTTTAAACTAATAGATATCAAAATCTACAGACGCAGACAGACAAAGTGTAGTAAAATAAACACCGAAATGTGTATTTTGGATGTTTTCTTTCCACTAGTCTGAAAGAAGTTATGTTACGGAACCAAAATAGTGAAAAATCTCTTAAAAATTGACCTGTGCATAAAAAACACTGCAGACATTGCTGCTCTGACGAGAGGTGAACATCACGTTGCATGAACAGACCCCCTATGCAGTAATGCACCTTTCAGTAACGGTAATTTAGTCACTTAATTTAAAAAGTTAGAAGTACTCATTACTGCCAAAAGTAACTGCTTGTAAGTCAGTTACTCCTGGCTCTACTGATAACACTGCTGTCTGTCAACAACAATTTGTGCTGCAATTAACACTTGACAATAGTAACTAAAAAAAACGAAGAGTCTACAGTCCCTGCAGTCGTGCTGCTCACTGCAGCCGTCTGGACAAGCGAGAAGTGAAGCTAGTCCTTCACCTTCCCCTCAGCTGGCTGAGTTCATACGTCAGCACTTGTCAGTCATGCTGATGAATGGTATGTCATCTGTCAGACTGCAGCACTGCTACCTTGCAAAGTACCAGAAAACATATTTACCTGTCTGGCAGTTCACACGGCTGGCCTTCTCATTTCTGTCTCCTTGAAGTTCTGATGTGAAAATACAAAACGCTGCTGCTTAAGGTCTGCACCTTTTACTTTCTTTTCTTAGCTCTTCTTCCCTTCACTCTCATTGTTGTTGTTGTTGTTGTTGTTGTTGTTAGTATGACTTCCCTGCTTTGCAGCTGCTAGTGTCTCATGGTAGCCAAAGCAGCACACCCACAGCAAATGTTCAAACACATCAGGTCATGGTCCTGTTAAAGTTCAATATATCACATCAACAGCAGCTAAACATTTTCACAAATCCACAGAAATTCATCCAAGTTGGAGTGGGAGTCCAACTTATAGAGCATGTAAGGTCAAACACCCTGTGTGTGTGTGTGTGTGTGTGTATATATATATATATATATATATATACATTGGCAAATAGCACATTCATTCCTCTCAATATTCCCTGTACATATTCC
>JAOVVB010016552.1:0-16399 GCA_028570985.1 Heterobranchus longifilis | reverse complement strand
CACCGAGCAGCATCTCTTTGTTTTTGCTCCTTTTGTAGATCTGCATCAGTCGTAATGTTGCGAGAAAAGTGAAAAATAAGAGAAAAATGTTTACAGAAAAAAGTTTTTCAAGAAAAAAAAGTAGTAATGTTTACAGAAAAAAAAAGGCGTAATGTTTTGAGAAAAAACACTCTGCACTTTCATAGATTAATCGATAATCGGCCGATGCCGATCCTCAGAAATGTGGTGAAAATGACAGCCGTTTGTATGACAGGGCAGATTTAAGTCAGACACTCAGGCGTCACCTCTCTCGTTCCACTTTGAGCAGCAGTTCGTCCCGTTTGTTCATTCAGGATCCATTTGAACTGGAAGCAGCTCAAACTGCTGTCTGAAGACATGTGCCTTACAGAGCTCTGTGGTCCAGTATGTGGTCCCCTCTGAGTGCAGGGAGGCTGCGAGTTAATCATTTCCATCTCTTGTAGCAGGAAGCGGAGCCAGTTGGTGAACTCGGCCAGATTAGCTTGATTACTGTGAAAGTTAAAGCTGTGCTACGGGTGGTGCTGTTTTGGATGAGATTTCGTGTTTCCTCGGAGCCAGACGTCTCGTTAGGAGAGCGAGGCGGGAGCTGGCAGCCGCCGCTGGGAAGATCCACCAATCCGGTCATGTGATAGGTCTCGAGAATATAAGTAAGAAACATGCAGTCTCTCAGGTGGAGAGAGGTTAACCAAATAATTCATTGCTTCCAGATGAAGCGGCAGATTACAGAGGATCTGTAACCGATCACAGCTCCGCTTCTCATCCAACGCAGCAACATCGCTGACTAACAGCACCGGCACGCAGTCATATTATGCTGAGGTCTGTGAAAACTGTGGGGAGACACCCAATCTTTTTTTTTTTTTTTCTGCTTTTTTTAATCTGGAGTTTGGCAGTTCGGTGTAACTTTTCATAGAAAACAATAAAGCAGGAACATAAGTGGAAACGTCCACTCTAAAAACACTTTCACATTTATTCTGCAAATGTAGCCTTTTTTTATGTCATTTATTTCCTTCCAGTTAATTCCCATTGGTTTCTGGCCAAACAAACAAAATGTGTTCAATGTTCACCTGTTTATAGAAAATCAGTTTATGAGTGTAGTCATAAAGCATTATGAATGCATTATAATTCTCTATGAATGCCCTCATAACGCACTACACATGTGGTCTTCATAGAAAGACCAATCATAATCACATGACACGTGTCATCAGGTACACATACACACCTGCTGCAGTATGTGACCTTCTCTTAGTGTCATCAGTCTTTTGTGCAGCTCCACCAGCTCATCCAGGTACGCCTGAAACACACAGCCACACGGAGTTAGCTTCATGGCTTTCATATGACACTTTTACACAGAAACCACAAGATAATAAACACATGCTCATCACACGTCTCACCTATTCATGCCAGAGTCATACCAGGCTGCAGCGTGACACACAGAAACTGCTGTGACGCATGCACACATGCATGCACACACGCATGCACACACGCATGCACACATGCATGCACACACGCATGCACACACACATGCATGCATGCACACACACATGCACGGCCTTCATCACAATAAATGATGTTTCGTGACAGTATTTTAATGAACAACTTAAAACGTAACGCTGTCACCTGTTTGTAAGCAGTCCTATATAATCTACATTTCAAGCCCTTTTCAAACCTTGAAAACACTTGAATGTTAATATTGTGTTTTCCAGGATTTCCAGCACCCGTAGGAACCCTGGATATGTTCTTTGTCATTTTGTTGCAGCTTTTCATTGAAGCCAAATGAAACATGAACATGAAAGTCATAATAATAATTCTATAATAACTATAGTAACACATGAAGTATTTCTGTAGGTATTGTATGAAAGCAAAGCAGAAAGAAAGAAAGAAAGAAAGAAAGAAAGAAAGAAAGAAAGAAAGAAAGAAAGAAAGAAAGAAAGAAAGGGCAAATGAAGGGTTCGTTTGCAAAGACCGTCATATCCTTTATCAGTTTTACTAAATATTTTCTCTTTTTATTTTATTATTTTTATGTGATTATTATTATTATTATTATTATTACTACTATTACCACCACTGTTATTGTTACTATTATTTATGCATGTATTTATTTATTATTATTATTATTATTATTAATAATAATAATAATAATAATAATAATAATAATTATGTTTGTATTTATTTATTTCCATTATTATTAACCATAATAGTAATTACATTTATATTTATTTATTTTTAATATGCCCAATCCGGGACACATCAATTAAATCGATGCTTAGTCTCAAAATATCTTGATTTTCACAAATGCTGGCTACATTTTGCTACATTGTCCATTCAATATACTGTGCCAGACTTCCATATTTCCAGATGTGTTTTATATGATTTATACTGAAAAACAAAACAAAACAAGCCTTGTGTACCTTGTCACAATCTATGTTTTTGTTCTTGTCCTGCTTGCTCTGCTTGGTGGGACTCTTCACTTCCAGTATCTGACGGAGGACAGAGAAAACCATATAAATATATATATATAAAACCAGAGAAAACACTCATTCACATACATACATACATACATGACATCATATAAAACCATCGTACCTGGTTATTAGTAGTCTTTAATAAGGGCGGGGCTTCATTGCGGGATGGGGGTGAGGGCGAGGAGCTGTCACTCTCACTGCCATCACTCAAACTGACCCTGGAGTTCATCACAGGACAAAAGAAACAAATGCTTCAGTACATCAATTTATTTATTTATTTATTATATTATATTATTATTTATTATATTATTCATCATGAGGCTGCTATGGGTCCAACTGTCCGGTAGAGGAAAAATGACCACACACATTTTCAAAAACTCTATGTGCAACTTTATATTGTGATACAGTATATTTTCTGGAAACCATTTATAGATAATAAAACCAGATGTTAATGTTTTGATGTTATGTGTATTTATTGATGTTATATCTACTTTTTTTTGACTGCAAGCTCACCCTTCTGCTTGTGAGAACATGCCTAAATTTACTCTACTGAAAATCAAAAACCTGCTCCCCAACAACTCACTCTAGGTAAAATCCCACACTTTATGTATCCCGTTAGTATTTTCTGGCTGTGCCTATGAGCACTGTTTCATAAAACACACATTTACTAACCTGCGTTGGTGGTGTGTGAGATGTGTGTGTGCTGGTCGCTCCATGTCAGAGTCCATGTCATTGTCATCGTCGTCTTCTGAATCGTCGTCGTTGTCATCCGAGTGCAGATCCTGCATGACTGACTGCAGCGGGCCCAGCACTGTGTGACAGACAACACACACACACACACACACACATTGGAATTTAGTTATTTTATTATTATGTCGAAGCACAAGTAAAAACATGCATAAGGCAGCGGATCATGCTGTGAGGTGGAGGGATGGTGGGGTGGTCCAGTGGAGCCTGTGGCTGCAGAACTGCTGCAGGTTTGATCCCAGTAAGACCAGGGACACATTTACACTTTACTTTTAAAAAGGATAAGACCTAAACCAACAAGGTATTAGTCCGTCTCTCTGATTCTCAGTGCCTCTCAGCCCAAAGCCCAATGATTCCTACCACAGACTTTAGAAAAGCAGTTCACGGAGCCAAAGATGGTGGATATAGGAAGATCTGGCACTACAGGCACCGCCAATGTTAAGAAACATTACACACTTCCTCAGTCTCCTCAGTGGGTGCGGTCGCCTCTTCCCGCCCATCTCCTCCGCCTCCTTTGGACATTAACTGAGCTGTGTTGCCAGATCTCACGAGAGTTTGTTGCTGAGACAGAAAAAGGTCTCGAACAAAGTTAATTTTCTCCTGATCTGTCCGTCTAAAAAATGCCATTTTAGTGTCAGGATGTTCAGGAGATATGTGGCTTGTGGAAACTGGGTCCAATTTTTACTTTGGTGACTATGGGGCTAAGGGATCGATCATAATCTGTGATCACGTTCACTTCTTCCATTGGACTCAATACATTCAGAACTGCTTCTAGTCTCCTAAAGAGGCGGGGCCGTAACTAAACCCATGTGACAAAGAAACAGGAAGTGGTCTCAGTTTATCCCAATGTCTCTGACGGAGCTTCCGGGAAGTGCCTTAAACCTGCATTCCTTCTAATGACCAGCAGGGGGCGACGCCACTGGCTCCAAAAACAAGTCTATGAGACCACTATGAGAACCAGGCTAGCTAGCTAGTAACTTAAGGGAAACTGCAGATTTTCAACGGCAGCACACACTACATGCAGATGGATGGTGCCAGAGCCTGGAGCTCCTCGCTCACCCGCTGGATGACGGGTGTCTGCAGGTTGAAAATCTGCAAAGTTTCCCTCTTTAGCAGGGACTGGGACTGGGACTGGGACTCCTCCCAGGACTCCACCCTCTTGTCCAAATATGGTGACTTCTGGCCCCAAAAGACCAAGATGGTGACGGTCCAAGTGCCAAACTCGAGGCTTTGAAAACGGTAGTCCACAAACCAATGGCCGACATCACGTTGGCTACATCCACGTCTTTTATCAATCTTTAAATCTTTAAATATGGCTCACAAATATATAGTTTTATTGTATTTTTTTTTATTTTTTTAAAGCAAACGTTACTCAAACAGGAGCAAATTGGGGGACTATTTTCAGTGGTGGAAGAATAAACATTTGCTGCTTTAGTGAGTATTTGGGGCAGCAGGACTGACGTGTTTTTAATAGTTTGGAGGTAGTCCCCTAAAAGATAAAGTGCAACCAAGTGTACCAAGAGTGCAGGAGGACATACATGTACACATGTTGCAGGATCAGCAGTGATGCGTGCTATCATATCCATGATATAATACCAGACCCCACTAACATGACTGCAGAGAGATGCATGAGTTTTCATGCATACAGACAAGCTGGGAAATATTCTCCATGCAGATGTGAAAAGGGTGTGGGGGCCTCACAGGAAGTGTTACCTGTGTGGGTGGTGGCAGGTATAGCCACCCTTTTCCTGATGATGAAGTCCACCACTGCATCCAGAGAAAATTACAAACACACAAGCAGAGGTCACCCTCAACAAAAGAAGCCCCAAAATGCAAAGAATAGTCCCATATTATGGACCAAACAATACATTTTAGACTGGCCCTCTTAGACTATTTTCAGTCCTAAATGACTTTTCTCATGAATTGATGTTCTGGATAATTACCTTGTCGTTTGTGGTGCGAGGGAGCAAATCCTGAACTGGAGCTGGAACTGGCTGGACTGGGCTGTTCGGACTGGGAGGAAAAAAAGAAAATGGTGACAAATAGAAAATACATAAAGCACACCATCCAATATTTGGTGCAGATATTTGTTATGCTGACATTTGCACACTTTCATGATAAATTTTGTATTTCTTCTGCTATTTTTTTCTTTAATGACATAAACACTTCTACGTTCTGTCCACCAGAAATCCAAGTTTGCGTGACATTTATTGCATAATATTTTAATTATATGCTGCCTGCCAAACAAAGAGGACTGAAGCAGAGAAGAGAATGGCCTGTAGACCAGACCGGCACATAGGGGTACTTTGCAAAACGTCCAGTGGCACGCTCCTTTTTGGGGGATAGAAAACCGAATCCTATACACGAATCAGGGGAAGTACCTAAAGTATACAAGTCGCCATTACTGCGGTGGAGTCTCCCTACAATACACCTGTTAGAATGAAAGCTGTTTACTTTCTGTGCAACGTTACTTTTGACAACAATGCCAAAGGAAAGCATGCAGTTGCCTAGCAACATGGTGAAACAAGTAAATTAATAATACAATTAACTCATCAACTAATGATGGCGTTATGGTGAAATATAACATTATACAACAGTTAGTTCCCACCAAGCAATTTGATTGGACAAGAAGTATTCCATGAGTGCTGACATCACTGGGACTTTTAACAAGACGTATCACTCCGCTTTACAAGTTTACTTAATTACATTAACAGTCGTTCTGTAGCGTTATCTCAGACTCAGATTGTAAGAAACATTGCATGAATATTTCCAACTATTATCCTTATGTATACTGCTGACTGTGTTAACCGGTGACATGTCGGCTCTTGCATTTTTCAGAACTTGACCCGACTACTACTATTATTATTACTACTGACTACAAGTCAGGATCTCTGTCTTTGCTGCTTTATTTTTGGCCATTCTTTAAAAAAAAAAAAAAACTAAAAAAACCCACAGTAAAGTCCTGCAACTTTATGGAAGAACAATATATGAAATACACTTTATTTTTTGGCAATGCCTAGTGGACACTGTTTAATCAGATTCAGATGTTGTGTGAAAATAGTTGCCAGATTGTTTTGTTTGTTTTCTGTGATTTTCTTTTGAGTACAAAATAAAGACTACTGCAGGGAGGCTGCTGACAGATCACGATCATGGACTTTTCATCTCTGTTGTTCTGTGTTGTAACTGGGTCTGCATTATGTGTATTGTTTGCTGTGCTGTACAACATATTTCCTCTTTGGCGAAACATTAAAGTTTTCTAAGTGTAAATGTTCCCATACCTTCTTAAACATCAAATTCAAGGACTTCAAGGACTTTCCAGACACAATTCCCTCAAATTCAAGGACCAACACAACACAGTTTGAGACACGGATCGAGGTTAATTACTGTTACAACAATCTGAAATAGCAGGCTGGCAAACTGTGCACATACAGACAGCGATTTACTATATTTTTTTATTTTTACACAAAATATATGAACTCAAGCACTTTCAATGACCCATGTATATTTATGTTGATTTTCAAAAATTGTCAAGGCCTTGATTCCCCCCCCCCCTCCCCTCAAATTCACAAACTTTCAAGGATTTCAAGGACCCGTGGGAACCCTGTGCATGTGAGCAGCCAGCTGGTGAGTTTAAGTGCTGCTTGTAACAAGTCACGAGGTGTCACATTAGTGCGTCTCTGTCCGCACTAATTCTTTGAAGTCTTGGTGCGTCAGGGCTCTAACCTCTCATCCATCCCACAAATCCACACGGTTTCTCTCCTCCCGGCTGCATCTGAGAAGAGCCAGGCCATGCTCCAGTCTCAGGTCTACATCTAGCATCATAAATCACCGAGTCTAATGATGTGCCACACACACGCAGAAAACCACACACAAACAGCGCTGAAACATAAGAGGGCTCACTTCATTTAGTGTGGAATGCCAAAATCCAACATCATGTATGTGACTGCACTCACAATATTCATCATGTCAGGTTTTTTGGCAGGTCTGCCACAGAGCGTGGGCGGAGCAGCGGGCCCTGCGGTTTGATTCTCTCGCGTGTTGTAGATCTGAACTCGGGTTTGATCCAGGAAATGGGATTGCCGGGATTCCCGAGCTAATATTTCCAGAAGAAAACGGGAAAAAGTAGTTACGTTCTAGGTGTAAGCCAAATAGGCTGATAGGTACAAAATATATGTATCACTACAGAAATACTTAAGTCATTTATGTCCTCTTGCATGGATGCAATTCTCGGAGTCGGCAGGGATGCAGAACTCAGCACAGTATTTACCTTTCGGCCCACCAAATTCATCTACTGTCGGCTCTACCGTCTAACACAACATGATGTCTGCCACCAGCTTTGTGTGGAAATACTTCAAAATACTCAACAATGACGATGCATATTGTGCTCTGTGCAGAATACAGAATACACCTCAACTTAATAGAACGACTTTGAAAACAAATTACTTGCTTTAAGGAATTCTGCGTGATGAAAAATGATCAAATCACATTCAAAGTTTATGTCATTCTAATGTTGATTAACATAAGTGGCATTCTTTTGACTTAATAATAATAAACACCATAATAATACACTAAAGGGGTCAGGTTAGCAGGTTTATGCATATTTCTCTTTGTTGCATTTAGTGCTGCTTGAAATATGTCTAATGTTCAAGAAAAATATGAATCTCTAGTCCGAATTATTGGAGTGAAACAAATAATAATAATAAACTTTAACTATATAGCACTTTTCTGAACAATGTTACAAAGTGCTTTACAGAAGAAGATAAAATCAGACAGCACAGCGGAAGTAAAGACAACAGAATGGATAAAAACAAATAGTTGAGAATAAAAACAATAAGAGCAGATATCAAACATTTCCAAAGGCTTTAACAAAGGGACCTCAATTATTTTTGCACCCAACAAATCCTCCAGAAAGCAGCAGTTTCGCTTCTTTGGGTGGTGTCTTTATATTTCAGCTGCTGTAACACTAACAACCATTCAAAATCATTTATCCCTTCTGCAATATGACTTTTAAATGCATAAACATTATTTATTTATAGATTTGTATTCCACGTTTTAGCTCCTTGGTGCTCGTAACTAATCACCCCTAGTGCTTGTTTAGTTCTACTAATATCTACCAAGTTTTTATGACACAGTATATGAAACAGCATAGTATATCATCATAAATCTTTTTGGGATGGTGTGGATTTTTTATATATATTGCCCAGCACTATATAAGCATGACTGAGCTCATTTCAGGGATGATGTTTTGGAATGTCTAACAAACTGGTAACATGATGTCAATTTTAATATTAAAATGAGAGTACGATGAATCAGCAGAGAATCTACCAGAATGAGCTGCTTGTTTAAACAGTCTCAAGGCCAAAGCATGTGCTTTCAGTGCTGTACACACTGAAAGTGAAGAAAAGATCCTTTCAGATGTTCACGCACACACGAGTCCACGTCATCCACTTTTTTAAACTTTCAGACACCGCCGATCCGTCAGCCCTGTCTGCTGTGTGCAGGGATCCCAGGTGTGCACAGGTGTGAGAACGGGCAGAGCTCCAAGAGCAGATTCTTTTCTCCACATTCCTGACATTTGTACTTCTGCGACTGTTAATTCACTGCGGAGTCACACGAACTGCCCGTCGGCTGTATTAGTGAAGAGATGGGAGAATGCTGAAACAGGGATTAAACACTGAACGACAGACTAGAAAATATCTGTGCCAATAAGGTTCGTGGTTATCGACGTATTTTGATATTTCTGTGGGCAGTCTTCCTTGTTCTAACGTTCTAACAAACCACAAAGACTCACAAACATCAGAAGGCAATCGTCCCTCAGAATAAGCTCGCTGGGCACCTGATGACAGCCTCAGGCCTTTAACACAATGTGGCAAATACACAGCATGTGATCTAATAATTCATCTGTACCCAGTGTATCTTTGACTCACCCCTTCAGTTAAACGAGGGACACGTGAGGTTAAAAGGACAGGGAGAGGGAAAAGCAACACGTTCAGTTCCATTATGAGACGGTCACAACTGCAAATCTAAAGTAGCCATTAGAGTTAATCATAATAAATTAAGCTTCCTCGTTGATTAATTAAAATATGACCACCTCTGTTCAACTGAGGAGACATAGCGTGTCCTTTAGAAAGATTTTCTGATGTTTCAGGAACTTTCAGGAGCTGGCCCAACATTTCCTGATTTTGTCACTTCATAATAAAAGCTTTTAAATGACAAAATAACGAGGGACTTTTATTGTGAAGAATAGGAAATGAAATGTGTTTATCCACCGTTTTTACAGCCGCTCCTTCGACCAGTCGTCGCAGCCGTGCATCAGCCCGCTGCTGTTAAACATCATCGACTCGAGACACGCGTGTGACAGTTCGAGACACACGTTGAAGCAGGTAGCTCTGTTGTCATGGAGATACAAATCTCTGCCGTGCTGAGTCAAGCCAAGCCAGCACGTGTACGGAAAAGGGGCTGTAGTAAGAAAAACTGTAACAGCGGTATTGTTACTATCAGAATGTTTAACCACCATGGAGAGTAAAACCTCTCAGTTTAATTGTGTGTGTTTTAAATATCCTAGTTTGTAAAAAGAAAAAAAAAATAGAAATAGCAGAATTGCAAAGAAGATGCCAGAGGTTTCCAAGTTAAAGTTCAGGATGAGGGAAGCTCCATGTTAAAGAGCCCCTCTCGTGATAATCATGTTTTAACGTATCATGAGTGAAATGAGCTCAGCTCCGTGGCTGAGAATTTCTGCCTTCAAACTGCAGTGTGCCAACAACAGTCTCAAAAATCCGGATTCAGACAGACAGGTTTTATGACATCATATGTCTAAGGAACCAATCAAATCACTTGTGGCATTCTATAGAAAGCTGAAGGGATGATGTGTTTTTGTAGGCCAGCATCGCCATGGGACCCTCGTCAGGAAGCCTGTGGGATTTTGGATCATTGCAGAAAATAAGCTTATGATAGTTTATGATACTTACATGTTTTGTCTAGTAAGATCATCTCTCCATATGAACACCACTTTTATGATTTTAGAAGCGTAAATGTAATCAGCAGAAGTAAAAAGCTAATGTTCCAATGTTTCCAATAAAGGAACTACACCAACGGTCGCATTTCGCGTCCTACCACGACTAAACTGACGGTGACGTTTAATGTCCTCGACAACCTCTGCAGTCTCATTTAGACACTTGTCACAACCGCCTTTAAAAGCTTCTAAATGCACCAGTGGGGTATTTACAGACGTATTTGATGTCGTAGAACAAAACGTTAAAATCTGTGAAGCTCGTGTTAACCACAGACCTGATTTCAGACGTCTCAACAAAAACACATTCAAAAAAACACACTGACTTCCAGACGAGGAGACAGGAAGTGCAAAAATGCTAACTCATTTCCATGTTTTGGAACTACAAACTTAGGCGCCCTATGGAATGCCCCAGCCATAAATAACTAGTGTAACTATGGCACCGGTGGTGGGCGGGGCTTGAGGCCAGATCCAGAATTTCTTCATGAGGGAGAAGAGTCGATGTGCTTCCAGCCCCCTTTTTCATTTACTTTTTTGTGGGAGATTTGGGTTTAAAATGTATCATTCTAAAGGGAGTTAGTATACAAATCCAAATGTACAAAAAAGAGGCCGCTACTGCACACCAGAGCTGCCCGAGAAAACAAAGTGGTGAGAGGCGACCTCCAGAAGAAACATGAGAGAAAAAAGAGACAGTGGGGACAAAAGGCAGAGGGACTTCAATGCCAACAAACAACACACAGCTGGTCTGTTGGTTTATGGGACAGCTTCTTCAGAGCGCCATAAATCTTACCGCCACTCCTTTTAAGGGCTTTTGTCCCGCTTTGCTCAAAGCCACCAAAGCCGCGCTCTTCAAAGACAATAAATTAGTCTTTAGTCGGAGTTTCTGGCATTAATGTGGCTTCTTCTCTTAACTCTTGGCACAGTTAGGACGACCAAAAAGAAATGCCACAAAACAAGACCAAAGTGACCAGGAGCATTTGGTTTGCTTGTGTAATTCAGCAGGGGCTGTCCAAACACAACTCTTTTAATGTGAATTAAGAAGCCTTTCACACCCTGTAGATTAATTCAGACATCGCCAACTCATTCATACTGAGCTGTTGTGGTTTGCAACACAAATCTATCAGCTCGTTTTGCTGCAGTTAACCCATTCATGGTTTTCTCTACTGTTTGGAAGTTGTAATACTTTGCTGAAAAAAATGAGTTGGACTTTCCTCAAACTCACTGAGTAATCTCTAGCACACCCACAGAAACCCAGGGGATTCTGGGATTTTCAAACCAGACCTTTCAGGTGGTTTCTTTTGATGTGTAAAATTGGTGGAATTCCCCTTTAAGTTGCAGGTCCTGTATTGCGTGAGATTTCCATGTCTTTTTTTTAAATTATAAAGCAGGTGGAGCTATATAAATGCTGTGAAAGTATCAAAAATGCTCAATCCATGCACACAGCCTACATGTATTCAGAAACTGTGTTTTTAAATGAGCTGTCAGGACTTCCGTGAAGTTGTGATGTCACAACTATAGAGGTATAAAGTGCTGCTACAGTCGTCCCCCGGCTGTAATGACAGTACAGATGCTGAGAGCGCAGATGCTGAAGACCCGTAAACACTGACCAATCAGAGCAGACTTTTTTGGGAGGAGGGCTTAAAGAGACAGACGCTAAAATGGAGCATTTCAGGCAGAGGGTGAATAGAAGTATATTCAGACAGACAAAAGCTTAAGCTGCTTCTCAAACTGAGTGCCATATATACTGATATTAAATTTGTAATTTTGCTACAATATTAGTCAATCATCCTTGCAATACCACAAGTCTCATAAAAATACTTTAAGCCATCTACAATACATTAGGGCTGTCCTAGACTAAACAAATTCTTAGTCGACTAATCGATTAGTTGATTTAATCGACAGATCTGTAAAACGGAGTTTCTCCACAAAGAATCGTGCAAAAGCACCACTTTAAATCTTGTGTTTACCAGAGACGTGCTCATAAGCTTATTGGAAATAATCATTCAGCATGAAAAAAGCATTAAAAAATTACTAATCGACTAAAGAAATCGACCAAAACGACCGATTAGTCGAGTAGGAGGGGGGGGGCCCTACAGTACATGTCTCTGTGATGGTGTGAGTTTTAATATATAAGGGTTTAGGTTTACACAAACCTGTGCAGGTGACAAATCACTCAGCCTGTGCCCACATCCAGCATGCTGAAAACAAGGTTCTCATGCTAACACGCCAGCCTGCTTTCCCTTCATGTCATCACCTACTCCACATTTCCTCCTCTCTGCTGTTTCTGGCGCGGCGCTCCGAGGAAAACACTGAGATCAAACAAGCGGTCACATGAGAAATGAGAGCGGCGCTCGGCCACCGGAGTTGCTCGCCTGGGGAGAATCAAACACCTGGCATTTGTCACCCCACATCCCCTTTACAACCAACCCGACCCCCAGTCCCTGTATGGGAAACTTGAAAGGCATTTACATACAGCGCAGACAAAAACACAGGTTCTGCTAGTGCTAAGCAATAACTCCCCTGGCTAAACAAGCTGCCCCTACGGAGAAAGATACATAAAGACCCACGCTTTATACAAGCTTTAGAGAATAGAAATGAAAATAGCATAAAAGAAAACTGCTCAAAGCACAGGGATTTAGACCTTTCTTCCACAAACGCTCACCCTTTTTCTTCTTTCAAAAGCTAAAAGGATTAAAGGGGAACTCTGTGCTATTCACTGCCGCGTCTCCCCTTTCTCCTCAGGTGTTGTAAAACCATAAATCTTTCTTGTCTACTATTTGGCTTTAAAACAGACCTTCTTTATGGGGAGGTTCTCCACCAAATGTGCGTGGACCAGGCAACCCAGTCAAATGTCAGCCTATTCATGAAAGGAGCCACTGTAGACGTGAAGTTTTTCTAATCCTGCTCTTCAGGTGGAGCTGCAGAGGAATACACATTCTACATCCATATTCAATTACTTCCAATACAAACACACATGTACAAAATCTGTCATTTGCTGTTAATATGGCAACAAAACCGCATCTTGTAATCTTACTCCAGTTTTGTCCACTTCCTGTTTGACCACCCAGATGAACGCAGCTGAACTAGTTAATGGTGCCCACACCTTCTTCTTCCACTCCCCCCCCCAGCCCCCCCGGAGTCCACCAGACCACCATTAAAGAAGATTCTCTCTGTGTTGGTCGTTTTACAGCCCTTCCACGCCGAGGAGGGACTGACCACCAACACATCCTCCCCTTTAAAGCCTTGGAAGAATTGGATATCTTTCCACAACTCCTCCCTTCAACACTTCTTCCAGTAAAGTGGCCTGAACGCTCAAAGCTGTGAGTCCAGTGTGCTGGACGCACACAAAGGTCAGACAGCTGCTTCTTAAACCTCCATGATGATAAAAGGGACCTGTGTACACGTCAATTAAATCAGCTGCTTTAATACACCGTCTCACACCTAAAGACAATGTGAGGTTTTAGATTTTGCAAAGACTGGGGATCTTGCAGAGTCACTATTTGCAAGACGACAACTAGATTCCTTTTGTGATTATTTTCCATCCTGCTCCCGGTGGGAATATTGCACCAAACTCCCTTTAAGAAATATGACATTAACAATTCCTTACGTGTCTGCAAAAACACAGAAACACAAGATAAAAGACGTCATATGTCGACAGTATTGTGGTCAATTCGGCTTCAATATAATCCACACAGATAAACTGCCTCGTTCGTTGGAATGAGGCAAACCATTTAAAAAATGAAGGTTTCTCACTAAAATAAGAGCTGGTTGGTGGATCAGATATTAAACACTGGTGGAGTGAACAAGACAGTTTCTCCTCCTTTTCCGCCGTCTGAGAGAACCGAGAGTTCTTCACGTTCTTGCGGCTCCCCGGGGGCCCCTCCATGTTTACGGTCCACCCAGTTTGCTGCTTGTTTGGTGCTGGACAGAGCGCACACTGTTGACAGTGTTCACGTCATTGAACTTCACTATTTTCATGAGCCGAGACTAAAAACGTACGATAATGATGTTTTGATCCGGAATGTCTAGACGAGAAACAGACGGACTTAAGACCACTCGTGCCACAACTCTTGCAAAACTCATGATTTTATTATGGCTAGGCATGGGACGATATGAAAATTTCTGGCCAAAATAATTGCTCTTAAAATGGCACTAAAACACACTGGAATTACTTTACCTTACATTTTGCTTTGTTGGTATTTTTTTCACAAAACATTACGACTTTTTCCTCTAAATATTACAGCTTTTTTTCCTCAAAACTTTATGCCTTTTTTCTCAAAACATTAGGACTTTTTTTTAAGAAACAAATATTTGTATTGCATCACAGATAGGACACTGTAGTAAACTGCAGTCAGTTTGTGAGGATATTCACAATTATATCGATAATGGAAATTCACCAGGATCAACTTAATGCAACTTTTATCGCGATCCACGATAAAATCCATTATTATCCCATCCCTAATTATGACACTGGAAATGTGTCTGTGACAGTGAAAACGCTTGAAAAGTCAGAATACGCAAAGGTAAGACAGACCAATGACTTCTATACTCTTGGTTCCGATAACATTTAAAAGTCTAAAAAGACGTTCTACTTACATCTGATTTGTTGGACTGGTCCTCCATGTCGGAGTCATTGGGGTCCACCAGGGGTCCCTGGAATGGCGGAAGTGTCGACACCTTCCTGCGCTCTGCCTCATCACCTTCCGCTCGCAGTTTACTCGTTCGCACCTGCGATCTATCCTTCAAGAGTTTCTTATCCAAATGTTGAGCGTCTGACCCCGACGTCTGCTTCCCTGATGCATCCACAAATCCCTTTTTACGTTTTTTGGTCACGTGATCTTCACCGTCGGGGGTGGACAGACGCTTGTTTAGCCCTGACCCGTGAGTCATCCCCTCAGTCCGATGCTCCTTGGACAAAGACTTGGGTTCCTTGAAGCCCATCTTAGGATTTATATCTCTAAGTGGCTGGTTCTCTTTGGGTTTCCTGGAAGGTTCTTTGGGGGCTTTGCTGGGTTCCCAGCCAGAGTCTCTGAAGGCACTTTTGGGCTCTTTCAAGTCTTTTGGAGGCTTGTCTTTGTGGTCCTTGGAGGGTTTGTGGAGTTTGGAGAAGCTGCTGCTGTTGGTGCTGGTGGTTGTGGCGGTGGTGAGAAGGGTGGTGCTGCTTCCTTTGGAGCCATCCTGTGAAACAAAGCCGACGAATGAGAAAGATACAAAATCGTATGAACACATCCTACAGGACAAAAGACTGAACAATTAACAATAGGTTTAGATTTCTAAAGGTCGTCTAAATCATGATGTATGAACTGCATGAGGGCAAGTTAAGTCATGTATGAAAAAAACATCCTAACCAATATTTAGGGTGTTAGAGCAGAATTACTCAGAATCATCTAAACTACAGAAGAATAAACTTGAGCTCAAGGGATTATGGAGCAGGGTGGAGGGAAATCCCACTTTAGGTCAGTGGGCAAACATAATAGGGCAAGCACATAATTAGCCCCTGAGAAATACTGCTGTGTGAGGATGGTACTTGTTTTGAAGTCATAACTGAAATACATTAAGTGAAAATAAAAACAGGGACCCATTTTTGGTTTAAATAAATGCATAGACTGTAAAAAAAAAAATGGACATAGCCACCATGACATCACCCAGTGGTTTGTGGACTACTATTTTGATTAGGGTTGGGAACTGATTAGACCCAGTAGCAAACTGCCAAGAACCGGGTACCCATTAAAAAATGAGAATCGATTAGAACCGAATCCAACTAACTTTAAATTGACTTACTTTAATGGAACAATACAAGTCAAAGTAAGTTCAGAAAAGAATAAAACATTCTTTTCTAAATTCTTTTAAAAACATTAATTTTTAAAACATTTTACCTCTTTTTTTACCTTATTGGAATCGATAATCAGAATCGATCGAACGATACCCAACCCTAATTTTGAAGCCTTGAGTTTGGCATTTGGCCGTCGCCATCTTGGTCTTTTGAAACCAGACGTGACCATATTTGGACAAGACGGCATAGCTGGTGCCAGTGCTGCTGTTGTGTCAATGGCACTGCGCTGCGCTAACTGCTAACCGCTAAAAACAGAAAGTTTGCAGATTTTCAACCGGCGGATGAGAGACTGGTGGATTTTTAAAGGCAGGTGAGCGGGTAGCTCCTCAC
>JAOVVB010016544.1:0-16399 GCA_028570985.1 Heterobranchus longifilis | reverse complement strand
GTGTGTGCGTGTGTGCGTGTGTGCGTGTGTGTGCGTGCTCTGGGCAGGCCACTAGAGTGTGACAGCAGGCCAGCACAGTGACAGGAGACACCTTGGAGACTGTGACAGGCTGCCAGCTGTACACCATCATTCGCATTTCTCTCCCTCACTCACTTCTCCTCACTATGCTACTCATCTATCTCCACATACATCTCTTCATCTCCTCTCCTCCATCTGTATTCACTCCATTCATATCCTACCTGTCTTTTTGTTTTCCTTCTCCACAGCTCTAACCTGTGCTTTCTCGGCGGCAGTCAACGGGATCTTAATAATTGAACGTTTCTCATACTTTATTTCTTTTTCTGTCTCAGTCAATGGGTGAGTCTTTCTACCTCTACCTCTGCTTATTCTGTGCCTTTTTGCTTTTCTTTCACCTTCACTCGGTATTTTCTCTCCTGGCGGTGACGTCAGTTACCCCTCGTCTGACCCATTTGGTCTATGTAACCTGGCCCAGCAGGCGCTGATCTCTAAATCCCATCTCCCCTCTTTTACTCTCCTCTTCTCATTGCTCCATCCCACCATCTAGTGACCCCTTGAACCCCGGAGGGAGGGAATTATCTCTGTCCGAGGAGAACAGAGCAGTGCACTGCTGGGGTGCCCCGACCTCACATGTACCCACTATTATGGGCACCCACATTTATACACCACCCAGGGCATTATGCAGGTTCACTGCTAGTTCCTCTCTGTGATGTGCAGCGCCTTCTGGGCTGCCCTTCCTGTGTGTGTGTGTGTGTGTGTGTGTGTGTGTGTGTGTGTGTGTGTGTGTGTACCCCGACAGCTCTGTCAGATGAACTCACGTACCCCTTCATCGATTCCCAATATGTATAACACTTTCCCTTATATGGATATTGTTCTTTTTTTTTTACACAATTGAACTCAATAGTTAGGTTGGTTTGGTCAGCAAACATACTACTGCTACTAATTGGAGTGAAGCTTATTGTTTCAGCCATGTATCCATTACATTCAGCTAACTATTTCAACTGTGTATCAATTGTTGTTACTTTTAGCTTATATTATATATATTATACTATATTATTTTAATCAAATCATAATTTATATTATTTTCAAATTTGTTGAGCTACGCACGCACCCCCTGGCAACTGCAGAAGCACCCACCGATGGTACAAGTAGCCCTGATTGGAAATCAGTTCCTTAGTGTGCAATGCAAGTGTTGTTTATCTTCAAAATCCAGATGCGTTTGGGCCATTGATAGAGATGTATTAGAGATGTTAAAAAGGAGCATTATACGCATCTACTGTCGGGGTCTGCGTGTGCTTGTGTGTCTATGTTTTGCACTGCATGCACTTTTAGAGTGTGTGATCATTCAAAGCCAAACATCAGGAAACTGAGCCAATGGTAGAAAAGCCCAGATCATTAGCATATTAGGTAGAACACAAAGGGACTCTGACCTTTTGGTGGAAGCACTGCACATACACAGCATTGGTTTCTAATGTAAATGACTGGGACAGATTAGATTTTGGATTCACCTCAATCCTCATGCTGACCCGGGGCTTGTTAACTAGCACTGCCATCCATGCTCAGAAGCCAGTGATGTGATGTGATCAGTTTTGAAAATATAAGACATTATTTTTATTTCCCCCCCTCAATATCAATCAGTTAACACATCCAGACATTTTCATTTTATTTAATTAAAATAATGTATATCTCACCATTTATGACTAATCTAAAATATTTATCATTAAATTGTCTTTATCTGACACTGAATTAGCATAGACAAAAACAAATGTCAAAATCCTTTTGTGTTAAAATACTGTGAGAATACTATCAGTGAGATGGCAAGAATAAAAAGCATCAACACTGTTAACTGTCGTGATAATTAATTTAAAGTTAAGATTTCAGAAGATAAAACACACCTTTTGTTGTTAAATAAAATTGATGTAATGATTTATATAATGATTCCAATGGTCCCTGGGAGAAATGCATGCCCAAAACTGTGTTCGTAAGGCAGATAATTAATAATTTAAGGAAAAGAGGAAGAAAAGTACACGAGGCTGAAAGCGGAAGAAAGCTAGGGTATGCAAAATCTATTATTGCTTTTTTTTCCTCTTGTATCATTGAGAAGGGCATGGTTTAGCAGAGGTGTGTCACTATTTCCCTATAGAAAATCCCCTCCATCTAAAAACTCACGCCTCTCTTAATTTATCCAAAAAAGGACCGTGGGCTAATGAGTACAAGAGAGAGTGAATCCTTGCCTGTCCCCTTACTCTGACTGGACTAAGAAGGTTATTTCAGATTTATTGTTCTGGGTAATCATCACAAATAGAAAATCACTTAACATTCCAATTATGCTGTGTCCCGAACATCCCTTAGATGAATCAAAAATAGGAAATGCCAGACAAGGAGAAGGGGGCCATTGCAACCTTGAATCCCCACCACTCAAACTAACATTACAGTACACATTCACCGGCAAGTAACACACACTTGAGCGCACAAACCAAACACAGGCGCAAAGTGGGAGACGACAGAAATAGCAAAAACAAAAGGCAAGGGATATAACAGAGGATGAAATACAAATAAAAGGTAGGGTGTGTGTGTGTGTGTGTGTGTGTGCGTGTGTGTGTGTGTGTGTGTGTGTGTGTGTGTGTGCGCATGACATTTGCATCTCTGGCTCTCAAGCAGCTCTGGTCTTGGATGGTCCTCATCTGTATGTGCATACTGAGTGAGCCCAGGTGCTGCGTATGGCGCAGAGGTCACACCAGAAAGGGCAAGTGCTAAAATGAAGCTAACACAAATGCACATGTGCACGTGCATTCTATCTCACACACTTACCCACAAGCACATATAAACACATGCATGCATGCACATATGCATGCCAAGCCGCACACACACACACACGCACCAACAAGGGATGACTGTCTTAGTTATTCATTGACATGCACCCAGGAAGAAAAAGTGGGGGCTGGTTTAAAAAAAAAAAAAAAAAAAAGACAGCGAGGGAAAACATGCAAACAATGGTTCTCTATGACTTCTAAAGCTAGCTGTTGGTCAGGGGTACCTGTGAAGGTCAGCGGGGTTGTGCAGGGAGAAATCAGAGAGGAGCAATATCTGAGAGACCTCAGCTCACCACTGGGTGAATTTACATGATGAGATGGGAGCTCAGAAATGGACCCCTGTACAGTTTGCAGTGTCTTTGTTTGCCTTCGGTGTGTGTTTGTGCATTTGCAAATGTGTGGTTATTTTACCTGCTGCATCCAGTCCTGTGTGCCCTTGCTGGTTTCCTGTAGCCAGATGTTGTGTGCCGAGTCAGTCAGAGCCACAGCGCACGCTCTGTTTTTCACCTGCATTTCCCTCTGATTCATCTGCCACAAAAAGAAAATCAAATTTGTGTTAGTTACCCTTGCAGTATGCTAATGATACAGGTATTGTTGAGGATTTTGTTTCAGGCAACATTTGAACAACAAAGAGACCTTATGCTGTAACACACATGATAGCCTCTTTAGAAAAAACAAAACAAAATGACATACCCATTGTGTCAGTAGATACTTGCCTAATAAAAATTGTATTCCCTGTCCAACATACACTCAGCCTACTCCCACGACCAGGATAGCACTGGCCCAGTGGGCAGTGAATACAGATTCAACCTGGTGTATAGCATAATGTTATAAAGTGAAATATGAAAGAGCTGCTCCACCATAGCGTGTCCTTGTCACGTTCTGTGCAAATGTCCTTCCCTGTGCACGTTCAAATACCTCTGTCCCCATTCTTAATACCCTTTCCCTTCACATGTCACAGAGAAAGTGGCTTCCGCGGGCCCGTCTTCCTATTCCCCTCTGAATGTCAACGCCAAGGAAAATGTCACGCAAAGGACTTGTTACCGCACTACAATAGACTTCCCACACCGCTGGTCCCACCCCAAGGAGCCAGGCCTTGGGAACGAGCCATTTCACTCGGCTTTGCTTTAAGATAAAACGTGAAGAAAAGAGAACAGGACTTGCAACAATAGGTTAACAATCACTTATTGTATAGGTTTAGTGAAGCTGGGAAAAGAGACTGGCGGACTGGGGATGGGCATATCACTGCAGAATAGCACTGATTCCCTGGTCATCTACACATGGCACTAAGGCCATACAGACACAATTTTAACTACATTTAAGCTTCATTGAAAGTGTCATCTAGAGAATGAAAAAAAAAAGCATGGCAGTGTCCTGGACTACTGGACTTCTGTTGGGCTTAAAATGGTGGTGGTGTTTATGGCCTCTGTCTGAAAATAAGACAAGCACTTCAGTGGGAGATCTAGATAATAAAAATGAATCCAGAGTCCAGTTTTGGGAGGGTTACTTTTAAAACATATTCCACTACAAATTACTGAATACAAGCCCTAAAATGTAATTTGTAATGTATTCCATTGGATAAATTAAGTGACATATTCTAAATACTTAGAGTACTTTTGGAATACTTCAAAATCATCTTATATCGAGTCTTATATTTCCAAAAATTAATTCCTGACAGTGTTCTGGCTGTGTGTCTCCTCTCACATTGTCATGTGGCAGGTGCACTGTGCGCACACAAATTGTTGCATATTCTTAAATTCTTTTTAAAAAAAATCTGTTAATGGGAAATGCGTGCTTTGTATGAACTTTAGAGCAAACAAAACAAAAACAAACTAGAAGGGCACCGGGAGAGCGCAGACCTCAGCCATGGCCATGCCTTGGCCAATTCTATACCCTTCCACTAAGTTTCATGAAAATCGGGCCAGTAGTTTTTCCATAATCCTGCTGACAAACAGACAAACAAGCAAACCGAACCGAAAACATAAACTTCAAGTAATTTATTTCTAAGGACAGTAACTGTAGTCAGAATACCACCAATTTAAAATGTAATTGTAATGGAATAGTTGCTCATATTTTGTATTTTAAATACTTAATCCTGTTACTTGCATTCCGTTACTCCCCAACCCTGTCTGAGTCTGACATTCAGACTGGGGCTAAGGCTGGAGAAATTACCCGTCTACACATTCACAGACAAGTAACACTGGCCATCTATAGCCAGATTGGCTGTACGTTGGCTGTACATCAAAATGACGGTGGGCATTTGAATATATCCTCCCTTGCCCAGCCAAATTAAAGTGGGAGTGTATAGAGATAAATGGAATCTATTAAGGCACTAAGGACTCATACATCATACAGCTGATAAGGCTTCCACTGGAGCGTCTTCACCGGGGTGGAGGAGAGAGCAGACCAAGAGGGGAGGTACAACCACATTATTAAAAAAAAAGTGCACAACTGTAGAGATAGACAACAAAAGAAGACAGACGCTGCACATGTATTCACAGACACATTCCCTCGCTCACACAAAATCATACACTCACACACACACACACACACACGCACGCACACAGATACACACTCCTCTCTGTACTCCCTCCTCATCCACGCTTGGTTGAAAAGCTTTCCTCTGGCAGAACTGGGCCCGTGGGAGTAACAAAGTCAACCTTTTAAAACTGGAGGTGTCAGTCAAGGTCCTGTTTTCTGGCGCTAGCCAAACGGGCCAGTCCCTGAGTATAGGGGCTGCTAGCAGAGGCCAGGAAACAGGAGACAGTGGACTGACTGCCCATGGAAAACGCTAAGCACATGACTTCAAACCAGTCAAAAACATCGCCCAAGTCTGGGCAGAAAACTGAAAATTTTTTCCACTTTCCAAGTGGATAAATAGGTCTCTGCTTGCTCCTATAGTATGCCCCTTAAAAGTTCTGAGTCCAACATTTTTTTTTTTTTTTTGATGGAAAATGTACTTTACGTGAGTACGGTTCACTGGATATCACTGGTATGTTAAAAGTGTAACTGAGCAATAATAAATTTGGTAACGGGTGCCAGAGTAAACTGTATGTGTGTGTGTGTGTGTATGTGTATGTGTGCATGTGTGCGCGCGTGCATGTGTGCGTGCGGTTAAATGCTTGGATATATGCATATGTGTTATGAATGTGCAAAGATATGAGAGCACTGCTCAACAGGGGCAGTTTGGTGGAGAAGCAAGTGAATGACAGACAGCGGTTAGACAAACATAAAGGTATGTACAAAGAAAGAGGCACAGCTGGTAAGGTGGGAGTGAAGCTGGGTTGTAGAAGGAGCTGGATGGATACGTCTGGAACTTAAATTCTGGAAGTAAGTATTTTGACAGTGCATGATTAATCTTGTGTAGACAGACTGTCTCATCAAGCAGATGAGTGACTGGAGAAAATGTTTCTTAAAAATGGGATAATGAGACCTTTAGAAATCCTAAAGCACACATTCAAATTGATTAGAATCAGCACCTCTGGATGCTTTTTGTTGGGTAAAAACAAGTTTTCCTTTGCTACATTTTATTGGTTTGAAATACAACTAAAAACTACTTTGTCTCTGCTCTTTTCTTTCTGTGCTCAAGTTGATTTGCTATTCAAAGATACTCACACAGTGTTGTATGTTTGCTGAAATGAGGAGGGAAAATAAATCAGCAACTCTCACCAAACAGTGTCTGTTTTCCTGATGATGCCTCAACCAAAGATTAAAGACCAAAGAACTCCCTCTCCCACCACTGGCTATATCAATCACTTCTGACAGTTCTCGTTGCCGCAATGCCTACACACATATGGTTGGCTGTGGTAACAGTTGGGGTAATAGGTTGACAAATAATGACTCCAGGAGAGAGTGCTCTATGCAGTGTGGCCCTTCAACCACAATGATTTTGACACCACTGGGTCCCATGTTTTACAAGCCACAATGACAACTGTGGTTAGATGCATGTTGAAAGCAAAATCTAAGCATGTCTGTGTCTTCTGCTAGGTGGGCAGCGATGTAAAGCTGTCTCATCATATGACTCATCGTGTTATAATTTTACACCATGTTAGCCTGTGAGTTAGCCATCTTTATCCAGAATGTTAAATGCGCTAATCCACTATGTAACCGCAGACTGCAGCTTTAACAAGGAAACAGGCCAGCTGTTGTGATCAGTCTTGTATCGGACAGGGAAAAAGGAAGAGAAACATGTGGAAATACTTGTTGAGCTAAAACCAGCACACAGATGTTGAGACATTTGCCGCCTCTCTGCTGGCCTTTCCTTTAACGCTAAAGCAGCTGGATATGCAGAGTAAAGTTCGGGTGGGGGTTGGACATGGGAGGTTTGCCTGAAAAAAAAAAAAAAAAGAAGAAGAAGAAAAGGGGAAGGCAGAAGATTATAAGAGGAAACTGAATGGATATCAAAAGTAGAATAGTAGGAGGAAAAAGGAGGGGATGAGAAGAAAAAGCAAGACAGATGAGACAGACAGGCAGATGTGCAAAACAACGAATATTTATGAATGCTTTATGGATCCCTGTGAGGAAAATTCTCTTTTCCCTGAGCCCACTTCACAGGGAGATCAGACCACAGGGTCAGCTTCAGAACGGCATCCCTGAAGGAAGTGGGCTTCCACTGTCTTTAAAACATAAGCAGAAGCTTAAAGGGGAACCACCTAAATTAAAAATTCCAATATGTTATTTCCATGGCCTAGGAAAATTCACTCAATGTGTGTGAATATGAGCTACTCTCTCTCAAAGCCAGAAACCAGAAAAGTCTCAAACATGTGATGTCATCAAGTATAAAGTCTGGAGCTGCTCCATAGACAATGAATGGGAGACTGATTTTGTGGCCCACATAATGTTTGTTTTCTTTTTTAATACCCAAATGAGCTTTATTCTATTTTGTCTGTTCCAAAACAGAAAATGTTCCCATATCTGTGGAGCAGTTCCACACTTTATACTTGATTACATCACAAATTTGAGCTTTTTGGCACTCTAGTTTTTAGATTTGGGAGAGAGTTGTTCATGTCTACTAATATTTTTGGACTGTCTTAGACCATAGGAAAAGCGTGTGCATTTTGAATATGGGCGTAGTTTCCCTTTAAGCTTAAGTGGAAACGATGCGTTCCATCACAGGGGGACTGAATGGGAGCTTGAAGGGCGGTGTCCTCACTCATAGAGCACCTTGATGAAATGTTTATCACCAGTCTAATGTACTTCATCTATCTTCTGCACCATTACAGGCTTATAAGTCAAATTTGGTTAAATTATCAAGGCTATTTTGACTTCATGATTTAGTGTGCTACAAAAAAATGCGGAAAAGAAATTTCTTAACCCATTTGTGACACGCAGTTTTGAAACACACTGTGATTTTGACTTAATTTGACCGCAACTACACATTCACATTCACATTCCTCTGAACCATGATAGCAAAGCTGAGTCACAACGGATGGTGCAGACTCGAGTTCACCCCCACCCAACATACATTCAAACTCTGGATGAACTATGAAATCCTTCTCTACCCCCCTCTCTGTTTCTTTCTCATAAACCATTTCTTTTCTGACTTCTCTGCAGAGGGCCGGTTGCTATAGGGACCTGCAAACATCACATATTTCTGACCCCCTGTTTGGCAAAATTCGACTAAATCCAGCTTTTCACAAGTTCTATGAAATAGCCATCCCCCACACATTTGGAGCCACTCAAACACACGCACACGCAGAGACTTTTCTCTAACCCCTGTATCTTGTACCTGACCTCTCACATGGCCCTCAGCAAAGTACAGTGTTTAGCGCTTTAAGCTGCTTCCTGCTACAAAGCCAGCTAATTGCTAGACTTTTTGTTGTGCATAATCTTATTTTCGCCACCGACGAAGAATGTGATATGAGATGGGTGTGTGTATATGTAAGCGTGGGGTGTGCGCATGGAGGAGAGAAGGGGGGCATATTAATCATGTTTATTTATCTGGACGAGGAGTTGAAATAAGCGACGAGACATCATTTAACAGCATGCTAAGCTAATCTCTGGTCGAGATAAATACTTCATTTCTCTCCTCTCCCCGTGACGCTCCCTTGCTTCGCGACTGCTCCGCTGACGCTACATCTAAACACCGGCAATAATAAAGACAATTATTTAGGCCTTTGATAATTATGTGTCAAAGGCAGCGAAAGCCACTAGATAATTGGGAGAAAACTGAATGGTAATCCACAATGGAGATCCCCGTGGGGAGACAGGCAGACTTATCCCTAGAAAGAATGCAGAGCGAGAGAAAAGAGAGAAACAGCCAAAGACATAAAGATGAGAGCTCTTTAAGGGGCCTTGCTCACTGTCAGATAGTCAATGTGAAAAGCCACAATTATACATAGAGAGAGAGTGCGAATAGAGAGCAGCAAACAAGAGAAAGGAAAACAACGGATAGAGAGAGAATGACAGAAAATGAGTGAGAATGAAAAAGAGGATAAAATGTTGAGCGTTAGTGGGAGTGCGCAAAGACTGAGCAGAGGCCAAGGGGAAGAAGGAGAGAGAGAGAGAGAGAGAGAGAGAGGCGCCCCGTGACGATGCCAGTCAGAGACGAGGCTTATAATGTGGCTGCGCCATGCACTGCCAACAGCCACAGATAATCTAGGACTACCCACTGAGCACTGAAGCACTGCTTAAATATTTGATTGATTAACTGTCCTGTTGCTGCCAGAGAGTAAGAGGAGAGCATCAGAGAAGCCAGGGCGAACACAGAAAAAACAAACAAACATGTATGCGGGTGCACACCGGAAGGTTGGAAAACACATGGCGCAGACACACTAACACATACACCCCCATAAATCCCTGCACGCCAACATTGGAACAGGAGCACAAACACAAACAGACATGTACACATTGCGAGCATGTGTAGAGTCTGCAAAGACAGTGGCAAGGGCTGGAAAAAAACAAACATAAAGGCTGACTGATGCTCTGGCAGTGATTTTCTTCCATCATAAATCAATGAGGACAATAGACTTATAGATAAACAGTGGTTAAGTTGATGATCCTCATCTGGATTTGGCTTTCAATGACCGCGGGATTCACCACAGGGATGATGTTAGTGTGCTATCGCTCTTATACAGTATCTGTGTATGGCTGTATGCAATTGATCCCAGGTCATAGAGGGTGAATAGGAGTGGGAGTACAACATGTTCAGCTACCTACACTGCCTGTGACACACACAAAACACACTCATCCCTGTTCGTCCCTGGCTGTGAAAACACAGGCAGCTGGCCCCCCACGCTCCGACACCCTCCACAGGAAGAGACAACACCAGCGCTTCCTGTGGCTTTGAAGCAGCGGTCCCAGGTCCCCTGTCGGTCCCCGGCTTCCTTTGTCTTAACCGCAGGAAGGAAGCCCTCTCTAGCACGAGGCCACATGGCCCAAGGGAGCGAGAGGGAGTGTGTGTGTGTGTGTGTGAGCATCTTTCACTGTTGTGGGAGGTTTTGCTCGCTGAGGTCACATGCATTTACTTGCAGGGTATTTTCCCCTCTGACTCTCCAGCGCATGAACTCTGGTCATGGTGAGGCTGTAGAGAGGGAGCAAGGGAGAGAGCAGGAGAAAACTGCAATAACTTCCTCCTCTCTTTCCTCTTTCCTGTCACGGCTGTTCGCCACATTCATGATGGAGGGATGATGAGGGAGAGAGAGAGAGAGAGAGAAAGGGAGGATGGTGGGCGGAGAGACAGGGTGAGATTTGAAAGGGTGAGGAGGGGGCATTGCTGAATTGTGTGAGTGACAGCACAGGACGCAGGGTAGTGGGAGGTGGTGTACGTCTGTGTACGTGTTGGGGAGGATTCTGTGTCTGTGTGTGTAATCATGCCAACCACACACACACACACACACACGCACACACACATATATATATATATACAGCGGACAGATACACACCAACAAGTGGGGGCGGTGAGGAAAAGGAAGGCCAATAAATATTTACTGACACAGCAGAAGTGGATAATGGTCGTCCACTGGTGGAAACAAAAGGCAGAGGATGAGGAGCGGCGTGCCAGGAAACCTGCCGGCTGCGGGCGCTGCGCCCCGCTTGTGCCCGCATGGAAAACAAGAGAAAGACGGGAAGGGAGGAAGGAGGAGAGAGAGAGAGAGAGAGAGAGAGAGGGCAGGGAGGATGGGATGGAGGGAGTGAATAAGGGAGGAACTAACAGGATCGTGGGTAAGGGAGAGTTTATAAACAATAGCAGCCTGATGAAAAGCAACTGTTGTTCCCTTTAAAAAAATGGATTTAGTTTCTTTAAGATGAAGTTGAGTGAGAGTTTTACTGAGGGTGTTGGTTTGTGCATGCGAGTATGTGCAATCATAATTTATATATTTAAACAAAAAAAAATGTTTTTTTGTATATTACTTCTTCAAACTACTGCATGTAGCTTAGTGAATCTCTACATCATCAGAAGTGATTTTCCACCGAAATCTTTTTCTTCCTGCTGGTGATATATAATTCCATAAAATAATAATGAGGCCCTGAAACACTTGAAATCCTATTGGTTTTCACTTGACAGACAACTCTTTTATTGCAATGACATTGCATTCAAATCATTCAGACCCAATAAACCAAGCAGATGCTCAAATGTATGGTGGCATTTTATATTTTAGAGTCACCACAACATAATTCAATTAATTTCTAATTAACATCTGCATAGTGGTAAGTGTTAATGACATTAACTCCCAACAGTTTGATCAATTTACATTTCTCTCACAATGAAAAAGACTCGAGCTATATCAACAATACCCCTATAATGTTCACATTGAAATGATATTGACATAATTAAGAAAGTGGACAGCGGAAGTTTTGTAACATTAGTAGTTAGGGATGTTCATATATTGTTTGGCGACAGCAATTACAGAAATTCTCCGAATGGTAATTTCTAATTAGGCAGCATTCCTTAACGAAGTGAAATTACGGCATGGCGACTAATTAAAGTCTTGTGTTAATTAGAATACATCTTAGTTAAGAAAACCAGCACAAGGTACGGTGGGCAATGTCTTCATCATTCCCAAATCAACTGGCCATATTAACAGCTTTGGTCTACAGAGTGAAATGAGAAACTTTTGTGCATTGGATACAGGCAAGGCCTCATCATCTCCACTCGCCTTTTCTCTCCCTCTCTCTCACTCTGAAAGTGCTCTTTTTCTTGTCTTTCTTGTCTCCCAACCCTCCGGCAATGCTGTAAAATAGAAACCTAACCTCAATATTTTCCCTCACGGTGCTGGGACTTGCTGGCCCATTAAATTCCCCTTCCCATGTGTCAGCTTGCACATTTCCACCATGAAATTTTCGTATAATTAAACTTTCTTAATGATTTATAAGCTATAATAATAGCCGTAAGTATTTCAGAGCAGGTTAAAGGGACAGCCTTTAAGTGCACGCCGGGGGATGACCCTGTTTTAACATAGTTTCGGATGGGTGACTCTCGGCTGGAGACGGGGATGGATAGGGCAAGGGAGAAGGGGACTGACGGAGGGAGGGAGTGAGCGAGAGGGCCTAACAAGGGTGGGTGGAGGAGGAGGCTGAGACCTTTGTGTCGTAACTCAGGGTGATACTGACATGAAGGAGAACCGAGGGCTCCCTGAACCCTGGCAGGGAGGAGACGGCTTAGACTGCTGACAGACAGAGAGAGACACACGCATGCAGAGCAGGCAAATGCAGCAACAGAGGCTGAGAAGCTGACGGAAAGACGGTAAACCCTGGGCTCGGTGAGGAAAAGGCTGAATGCAGAAAAAAAGACACAGGTAGAAAGAGAGACTGAAAGTCGATAAAAGTTGGATCAAATAAATCATGAAGAAATACATACAACAGAATAACACAAGACAAAAAAGAAACGTGAAATAAATATTATTTAAAAAAGAAGAAAGCTAAATAAAAGCTCACTTAATCCTGGTGAATCAAAGACACACTAATAGACAAAGTTTACTGTAAAGAAGTACTGGAGTCAATGTCTAAAAGAAGATGTGCACAAACAGTTTGCATGCACGTTCTGGGGCACGCACGCACGCACGCATGCGCGCGCACACGCACACACACACACACACACACACACACACACACACACATAGCCTTAGGGGCTGATAAACACTGATTCCTTGTACTAACTGAGCCTACAGTTGGTATCCAAGCCAACATTTCTAAATTGGGGTGCAGTGAGAAAATTTCACCAAGCTATGATGTGGAATTTTTCACTCACTTCTTCTAAATTTGTTTAAGTAGAGCTAAATTTGAACTATTGTGTGACTTTTTTCACTTTTCTTGTTGTTATCAAGAAATGCCCATTTGTTTTTTTGTTTTTTTTTGTTTGTTTTAAATACACCACTGTTGTAGACAAATTCACTTCCGTGCAGAACAAATCAACTCAAGTCCAGCTACTGTCAGTGTTTTGAAAAGGTGGAGCCTGCTGATGGCAAAATCTACCAAATATCTCAGTGGACTGTTTTTCACCTTAGCTGTGAATGGGGGAGGAGGAAGAGAAGGAAAATGAAACAAAAACAACAAATCTGGAGGCGCCTGCTGCTCTGCACATTACTGGCAAATCAGGTGTGTGTGTGTGTGTGTGTGCGTGTGCATGTGTGTGTGTGTGTGTGTGCGTGTACGTGTGGGTGTGTGGGTGTGTGTGTGTGGGTGTGTGTGTGTGTGGGTGTGTCCCTTCAGGGCTGCAGGAGTTGGATTCTCAGGGGAGGTGTTTTGTTTAAACTTCCAGGGCCACTCGACCCATCTCTGAGTGAGAAGCCGCTTACGGACAAATGGAAAAAAAAAGTTAGAGGGGAAAAGGGAGGAGAGGTAAAAGACAGTGCTAATGAAAGTGACAAAGAGAGTGTCCCTCCTTTCAGTTATCATCTTCTACTCCTTCATATTTGCTCGTCTCCTGTGCTGTGGGGCAAGGGGGAAAGAGAGAGCCCGGGAAAAAAAAGAAGACAAAAAAAAGAAAAAACGGGCTCTGTGATCCCCCTGTACTCAAAGGAAGGAGAGAGTGAGGGAGGGGAAACTACAGAAGGCCAGCTGAAATTAATGGAAATATATAACAATCTGAAATTAACTTCTCATTGCCACTAGCCATGATTTAAAAGAGCTTTTTTAACGAGAGGAAAGATGAGTCAGAAAAGAAAGAGAGGGAGAAGGGGTTGAGGCCATATTACAAATTGGACAGGCTGGAGGAAGCTACAAGTTAATTTGCCCCATCATGTAAAAACTTTGCAGTTCTCAAGGCACACTCACTTAAATTATTATTTTTATGTCCAAATTAATCAAGACATAAGACTAAAAGATTAAAAAATAATACTAATGTAGGGTATAAGGGGGAAAAAAACAAAGCAATTCAATTAAGCCATTTAAAAAAGCAGGGGACACCAAAAAAAACAAAAAAACAATTTCAAGTACCTGAATTGTATCACGATGTTCTGACAGACCAAATTTAATAGCAAAAACATTTTCCCTTAAATACAAATTTAAATTCCATATCGATAGTCTAACGTTTAAAACAAAAATGAAATTCCAGCAAAAACATAATACAATAATATCTAAATTAATGAGATACTGCACACAGAAATATAAAAAGATACAATAACATTACTAATGAATTATTATTATTATTATTATTATTATTATTATTATTATTATTATTATTATTATTATTATTATTATTATTATGCTGTTGTTTAAAGCAGAAACTACATTTTGAATAAAACATAACAACACTTACATAGTAATAATTTACTTTTATGATTTGCAACGTTTTATACAGTAGTTTATTAAAAATAATGTGCCCAACAACCACAGCAATATACTTTAGAGTACATAATGAAATCACCGCAGCGATTCCCTTAATGAATTAAATGTAAAATCTACAAAAAGTAGTACACCAGTTGAAGTGCTTTTCAAGTGATATTATTGATTAAAAACAAAGCCTGAGAGAAGGGTGAGGAACACATACACACACAAACACACAAGCGCATACAAGGCATACACACACAATTCAGTATAAAGTATATTATTAATCTTGTAAAAAAAAAGCAATTAAATCAAAGTGGTATAGAGCCTGAAGCTATGAGGACTGTCAATTCTGCTGGAAATGCCACAGAAGATTACAGTTGGGTTTGTGGATTCCATGAACCCTTTTTTTGATTAGGGAGTCAATTATTTCTCATTACTGAAGATGCTATTTCGGAAAAAGACCTTGTCAGTCAATCATGCAAAAAGTCCTCGAAAAGCGTGAATAAACCATTAAAGAGAGAGGCGGATGGGGGGGTGGGGGGAAAGCACACTGACCCTTTTCCCCACCCAAACTCCTACTTGTAGTCAAATTACCTTTTTAACTATTACACCTCTGTCAGGTCTTTGTCAGCGTATGGTAATTAGGGCCTTCAGTGGAGAACATTTGAAAAGAAAACAGTATATTTATTAGTTTATCTCAGAGAAAGGCATTTACCCAGAGCTGAAGGTAAGTTTGAATGTGGTGATTATCTTGTCATTTTCAGGCTGTTTGTCTAAGAGTGTGTGTGTGTGTGTGTGTGTGTGTGTGTGTGTGTGTGTGCGTGTATGAGTGTGTGCATGTCACTGTGAGTGAACGCTGGTGTGTGACTCCAGGTAATGTGCTGCTGTGTGTGTGTGTGGACTGGATGGACGTACACATGTGCATTCATACATGTATATAATATATATTTATACGCGTGTGTGTGCGCGTGTGTGTGTGTGTGTGTGTGCGTGTGTGTGTACTTTATAGCTGCTTTCAGCACACTGATAGGCGAGCACAGCACATTTCTCCCGTCCTCTTTGTTCTGTGTTGGGTTTGACACCTCTAAACAATAGCAGCGCTTCACTTCGCCCAGCCCCAACCCACCACCAACCACACACTGCATGGACGGGAGCTGCCAATTAGCACTATCAAACACCCCTCATCAGCTGTCTGCTTACCACAAAAAGAAAAAACAAAATCCCCAAACAAATCAATAATTCAGACTTTCCTTCATAAACAATCACATTTATCAGCGGACTTAAGGGTACATGAGAGAAGTGATCACTAATTGCATCGTATGGATTGTGTGTATAGAAAAGATGCACGGAAAACAACTGCTGATGTGACCACATGAAGTGGAGCGCTGCAACACACTCGACCAGCAGAGTAGAAACAAAGGTCTGCGTCCTCTCCGTCTCCTCTTTTCCCATTCTGGTGTCTGGAGCTGATCTTTATTTCGGGGCCGACTCTTCCTTGACCCGACCCGAATGCGACCGATAGTCCCTTGTCTGAATCCCTATCCTTTTGTATAAAGAGGGCTCTCATGCATTCTCTCTTTTTCCTCACACACACAAACTCTCATCCGCTGAAGAAATGCCCCGCTCTTTCTTTTAGTTTATCTACCTTTGTCTAACGCCACGTCGGGTGAGCTGCGTTTGGCGGCCACCGGGCAGACAGACGATGTGGTGTGACCCAGGGGAAGGAGGGCCGACGTGGGGAGAGTGGGGGAGCCTGTCATGGAAAAAGGGTCTCAGAGGGCCGGAGGTGAGCAGAGGTGTCTGGGAGATGACTGTCGCTCCTCTCGGTGGTCCGAGCCCTTTTCATTAACCTACACCCC
>JAOVVB010016543.1:0-31370 GCA_028570985.1 Heterobranchus longifilis | reverse complement strand
GCACATCTACTCTTCTCTCTCATTAAGAAATTCTGGATCTGGCCTCAAGCCCCGCCCACCACCGCTGCCATAGTTACACTAGTCAGCTGTGGAGCCACAAGCGACTTGATTGGTTCCTTGGTACATATGATGTCATAAAACCTGACTTTTTGAATCCAGAATTGTGAGACTTTCTCGAGAGGGGCTCTTTAACTAAAGCTACTTAGAAAAAGTAGGTCAAACGACTTGTACTTGTCGACAGTGTACATGTGATACGAAATTATAACAAAATATATTACAAAAAAGTCACATGCCAGCAAAAAAAATGCCAATCGAGTTTATTGCAAAAAGGGCCCACTTTTTAACAGGTCATACATAAATCACAAACAAAAAAAGGTCAAAGGGGGTTCAAGTAGAGAAGCAATGGTGAAATAAAAATAATTCCTTTACTTTTATGGCCCAAATTGTTTGTAGTAACCACACAAAAAATTGCACAAAAAATGTACTTGTAGTTGTACCAGCAAGCTACTGCAAAATGCAGTTAAACTACTAGTTTAATTACACCTAGTTCACTGCTTGTAAATCATTTTAATCCAGAATCTGTTGCTCATTTCATTCACGTTTACACACACAAACTAAATATCACCCAGCAAAGCCCCTTCCCCTGCTGGTCACAACTGCTGCAGGGTATCCCAAAAATGTGCCTGAAATTATAAAGGGGGATTAGCAATAGTCTGGTCCATGTAGGGGCCAAATATGTAATGATAAGCCTTTTGGGTTTGGGGGGCCCCCGTGCACAAGCTGTAAAGGATTTACTGACTCAGACACAAGAACACTCTGTTCTCTCTCTCTGCACACACCTCTGCTTTCTGCCACTATTGATTCAACACACAAGTTGTTTGTAGCCATTGTATGGCTGTGTTTGGTTAGTGTGCATGTCAGTGTTGGGTTTGTATAGCCCAGTTAGGTGAGGTGACATAGTTAATACAACACCACTTAAGATCTAAGTCGACCAAGTGACTGGAAATAGAGGGTGTGAGGGATGGCACATCCAGGATTATTCACCCTAAAATGAAACAAAGAAACATCTATTTATATCAGCCCTGTCTGTGTTTAAGTGAATGTTATATCAGGTAAACAGAGAACAGGTCCAGCTAAAACAAAATGCACAGGCTCATCTGATAAGCAGCTAAACAATCTGGGCTCCGTTCTGCACAGCAGCTGTGCAGATAAGAGTGTTTCTGGCTGTGTTTCTTTGCCTGTTGTCTGTGTTATCTACCCCAGAGCCATCATCCCCATCACTGCTTCTGTCTCCCTGCAGATCTGTGCACTTTACTTTTGACTGCAGCACGTATGCTTGCTGTTTATTGCGAAAAACACACAGGAGACACATTTGAAGTATAGGTCATAAAAGTGGAAAGCTTTTAAAGTATTACTTTGTTGCTGCAAAGAATAGTATACAATCATGGACGGATTACTGAAGGGTCCAGGGGCCCCTGAAGAGATTAAAAAATTACCAAAAAGAAACATTAAATGACTACAAAAATAGATGCAAAACAGCTGCAAAGAGACACAAAGAGATTCACAATGACTATGGAAAGGGGAAAAATAACCACAGAGACACAAAATTATCACACAGAGATGCAAAGCAATTACAAAGAGACTCAAAATAACCAAAAAGAGACACAAAGCAACTACAGAGAGACTTAAGATGACTACAAAGAGACAAAGAAACTCAAAGAGACTCAAAATGACCACAAAGAGACTAAACAACTACAAAGAGTTGCAAAACGACTACAAAAAAGGCAAAAAACAACCACAGACAAAAAAACAATTACAAAGAGACACACAACGACCATAGAGAGATGCATAATGACTACAAAGACACACAAAAAAACAACAAAAAGAGGCTAAACAACTATATAGTCTGTGTCTTGCTCCGACAGTATGGAGGAAAGATGCATGTCTGTGCCCAGGAGTCTCACAATCCGCCCGTCTATACAACAATTATGAATAAACATCACTCCACTGCATCAACCAATCCCCACTGAGCCGTATTTTATTTACTCTTACCCAACTCGTCAATCTTCAAATCTTCGTCCGCCTACATTTCTCACTTGCAGAGGTCAGTTTTCATTATGATTTAGGGATGCCAAATTATGGAATAGTTTTTCCCACCTGGCAAAAAAATGTTCCTCTATAAAATGTTACTGCTGTTTTGTAACTGCCTTTCCCCAAGTATTTCATGTATTCATGTTATTTTTCTTTTCCACTCATTGTGACAAGCATTACTATTGCTCAACACAGTGCAATATTCACGCACACACACACACACACACTCACGTTTTTCTGTTTTTAATTTGTTACTATTATTGTTATTGTTGTTATTTTTTGTTATTAGTTTGCCATCAGTTTTATATTGTCATATTGTTCTGTATGTTAATATTGTGCTCGCTACTGGGCTGCACAATATATTGTTTTTTTATCGCCATCGCAATATCAACTTTCGCAATAAACACATCGCAAAAGACTGCGATATATTGCAAAAGACACTCAGGGATTTTTTTGAGTTAGCTGAAAGAGTATCGGTAGAAAACTGCTCTTTAAAATGTAACTATCATTTTTTTAATGGTGCCTTTTGTGTTCAGTTCAATGTTCAGTTTGTTCAATAAAATGTCAGAAATAACTTCCTTTCATTTTTTTTTAAATTCAACAAGCAATTTGCTGTATTTTAGCAGAGTACTGAAAGCAGCAGAAAAGCAGAACTGATATAACTGTTTATTTATCGCAAGTGATATCGTTATCGCAATATTCAGCAATGTTATCGCATATCACATATGATTTTCCTCATATCGTGCAGCCCTGTAGTTCGCTATAACCCTGTACAATTTTAGGATTATTCAGGTGGAGGATTTAAAGAAGCCATCTGGGATTTCTGCCTCTTCCTGCAGTGCATATTATTTGTTTTCTTTGTCATTTTCTGTATTTTAAACGGTGCAAAATAAAACCTAAAGCTATTCACAGAGCAGCTGCATGTCTAATTGTTGAGGTGTGTGCTCCTGCATGTCCCCCATGCATGCATCCCACTGGAACAGTTTATTATCAGCTGACTGTATTCTTGTGTTCACACCTGCTCCTCTGTCCTCCGAGGTTAAAAGCAGACTTTGATCACATCAAGTTAACTTAACGCTTAAATTAGACCTGTGTATACTACTACAGTATGTCCAAGGGTGATTCTGCAGTCCCATATGCACCATCCTGCCCTGCTGCACGTATACACACACACACACACACACACACACACACTCTATCTCTCTCTCTCTGCAGGGAGGGAAAATGAAGACTGCGCCTTTAAGAGCAAGTGTGCGAGGCGGAGTCAGCGCGTCGCTCTCGTGTGGTGGAGCTTATAAGACATTTGCTCACTACAATACTAGACTTATCTAGAAAGTGTCACAGTTTAGCCGCAGCGCCACCAATTCTCGCTGGCGTCCTGTCCCTGATGCAATCAGAAGACCACAGACTCAAAGCAAAGAAACTATAAAGGAGCTATATATATTTCACCAAAAAAGGGGGAGTCTATAGGAGCGAGTCAGCGGAGGAGAGCTGCGTTAAGAAGTTAATTTAGGTGAGTTACCAATTTCAAATGTCTGCTGTATAACAGCCCCATGTCTTGTCTATTGTTTTGTATGTTGGTGCCAGCACGACCGACACTTATTGATGCAACTTCAGCTCCTAATGCGATTATTTATATATATTTTATATGTTTTCTTTTCCTAACCCATTTAGAGGAGCAACTTGTCTTTTAGCCAATGAGGATTTAAAATAAAAATGTAAAAAAAAAAAAAAAAAAATCTAACATAAATTAGGAATTGGGAGCACATTTCTCTATCTTTTATGATAAATATAAAATGTTTGAACCCTTACATAACTCTTGGCTGATTGCAAATCTATAACCGGTTTGATTTTTTATTATTATTATTATTGCTTTTTTAATTTTGTCTACAATATCTATCCTATTTGTATTTTTTCCGCTTAAACTAAAGTGAAATAATCCATTCTGTATCATCATGCCCTGTCCTTGCCAGATAGCTGACTTGTGTGTTGTGGTGTGAGTCACCTGGCTGCTAGAGGGCTTTTAACCATTATTATCTCAATCCGGTAAAGTGAGGGGGTGTGCGCGCTGTTTGCTTGCCGCACAGGTAGAGCGGGTATGGTTGCTCGGAAACCGCTGCAGGGGTGTCATGAGCGGGGTGTGAACTCCTTCTTTCAAGGTCTGTGTGTGTGTGTGTGCGTGTGTGTGTGACTACTACAATCCTGAATCAGTAAGGCAGACTATCTCCTGATGTTTTACATCACTGCTCACCAGAGGTGGCACAAATCAGTCATTGTTTTGCAAGTCAACAAGTTAGTCTCAAGTCTCTGCACTCAAGTCCCGAGTCCGAAACAAGTCATAATGTGCTCTAAATGCCAGATCAATAACAAAATAATCAATGCATGACTTGGACCAAAAAGTAGGTCCCAGTACCCTTATCAGCAGTTGCATGACATTATCCTTGCATGTGTCTTGGATATATTTATGTTTTATATATATATATCTTGGAAATAATATTCAAATGTATTTGTGTATGCCTTTCATTACATAGGCCTACATTAGTTCTGCACACAACATACATTTCCACAGTCTGTAAAATGTGTATATTTTACTTTTGTAAAACCAAATGTATTTTTGATTAATAAAAATGTAATGTTAATAAAAAATGATGTAGCTATTGCTAGAAATCAAATTGTACACATATATAATATTGCATATATGCTACAATAACACCAACTTAAAATATCTGTTGGAACACCAAAGGCTCTTTTAGCGCTGCTTTCTCAGCATTAAGAGACGCAGGTGTTTAGGGGTGCGCACCTAGACTCACCAGGAGGTGGCGGTAAGAAGTAAGGGTGCTCGCGGACAAAAATCTGAAGCGCCGGTACTCAGTACCGGTGAGTACTGGCCCATTTCACGCACAGAGAATAATAATACATTACATTTACAAAAATCCTGAATGCTTTTCCAAATTTGCATTTATTTGTTAAAACAAGCGCGCCTGAACTTAATCATAATAAAAAGTAGTGCTGACATTGCACTTTCATAACATACAGCACTATTAAGCACAGCAGAATGAATCTGTATGTTTCTGTCCTGTCTTGTTGTACGAAGTTGGAAGTTGTTGCGTCTGGTGTGTAATTTACGATCCGCACGTTTTGCACAGGCCAACAACAATTCGTTTTTTGTTGACCGCCGCATATCTTTTGAAATTATCTTTGGTATATCATTTTTTCCATCCGGCGCTTGTAACGTTACTTCTTCACGGACTTGATTGGATGCTGTCGGATTAGTTCAAACAAAGTGGATCTGGGGAATGCTGGGAATTAATAACGTTAACGTTAGTTGATTCAGGAAATGAATGGACTCGTGGCACACTTTTAAATTCTTTTTAATCTTTGGGCTTGGGGGGAAGGTTTCAATTATATTCAAGTTAAAAAGCTCAAGTCCAAGTAAAGTCACGAGTCATTCAAGTGACTCAAGTCGAGTCACTTTACATTTGGAAATGTATAAAAAGCGGTTTGTAACCCAGCGTTCTCGTTTAGCCTCTGATGACGACACGTGTCGAAACGTTGGGCTTTTGCTTCATGCTGTTGAAATAAAAAGAAAAAAACAAGATAGAAGATACTGTGCGTCTGCGTGCGGTCCTCCTCCGAGTCAGAAGTCATCAGATTTGTCAATCGAGCCCACACCTCTGCCGCTAACCCCATCAGACCTCCTCCTCTCCAGCACCCATGGGCCCTGCTGCGTTATCTCCACCCTCACATGTCCACCCTCTATTGTACAAACAGACATGACCATATAAAGGCTCGCATTCTCTGGTCAAACGAGCTGAATTAAGCGACTTAAAGAATTCCTCCTTAAAGAGGGTTAATGCTCTGCATGCATGACTACACATCATTTGTTTAATCCTGCTGCCTGTAAACGCTCCGATGGTTAACTGCCAGGATGAACTGTCTTTGCACCTGTTGCAAGAGGAAGCACAAGCCCCCGGGGTTCATTATCGAGGATCATGTTGCTTCCCATCCCCGCAGAACCCAATCGACGGCCCTGGGCACGGGAGGGGGGGGGATCGCATGCCTTGTTGGGCAGTTTGGCTCATGCTGATGCCCCCGGCTTCCTGTTGTTTTAGAGCTTTGTTTCTCACCAGCTGTCAGGGCAGCACATAAATATGGCTCATAGGAGACCGGGAACGAGGGGGGCCGTGTTCTCCTCAGTCATCACTCCAACATTATAAGGAGGACAGCGTGTCTCCGCATGCATGCACGCACCTCATTTGTGGTCTCTCCAGAAGAGATGACCACCAGGCCGATGGATGCACCTGTTTTGCTGCATTCTGAAAAACAGGACTTCTGATAGAGCGATGAAGTCATTAGAAGATTTGCTGCAGCAGTGAATGAACGCACGGCTGAGTCAACTTAAACACACATTATGGCCAAAATCTTCTTTCCCGATATAGAACATTTCACATCTACATCACGATATACATCATGATATGGCAGGCTTTCTGGTATTTCAATAAATAAATAGTCTATATGAAATAAAGCCTATTTTTCTATGCTCCATTCTCCATGTTTGCAAAACAGCACCTCTGTGTTTTTCGACTACGTGCAAGGATCAGAACATAAAACATCACCCAAATGACGTAAATAACGTCATATAACGCAGTTTGGACGCTGTTTTTTTCGACATCACGATAGAAATTATGTAGAAAAATATATACCACAGACGTATTTACATAGTTTTGATGATGTATGTCGGCATATCGCCCAGCCCTAAAGACACCTCTTGTTACCCATGATGCACTTTAGGGCTGCAACTAACGATTATATTAATTGTTGATTAATCTGTCAATTATTTTCTCGATTAGCTGTAAATTGTCAGAAAATGGTGAAAAATATTGATCAGTGTTTCCCAAAGCCCAAGATGACGTCCTCAAATGTCTTGTTTTTGTCCACAACTCAAAGATATTCAGTTTACTATCAAAGAAACCAGAAAATATTCACTGAATTGATTCATTAAAATCAGAGAAATTTGACTTTTTGTTCTTTAAAAAATTACTCAAAATACTTGGCGATTAGATTAATAATTGACAACTAACTGATTAATCTTTGCAGCTGTGATGCACTTGCTTGAAGACATAGAGGCTATGCATACTTTAATATAACACTTTCTAAACTCATGTCTCCAGAGATTGTGACATACTCAACAGGTTAATCCGGTGTGTGTCTGATCAGATTTTGCTTCCAGTGTATCGCTGACCCCAGAAATATCCAAATGCTGCTGTGTTTCCTCTCGTTTGCATATTGTACACATTGTTTACTCAGCCCTGACACATACTTGACATGACACGAACATTCAGGTCATTTGGCTTGAGGAGTTCTTGCAACATCAGGTATATCTCTGGTAACTGGAGGAGCCCCTTCCTCTGCTGTTCAGGACAAGCCAGATTGCAGCACAGTGAAGTTTAAAATAAACTGGAAACATACTGAGAGCGGAGGAGGCACAGTCTGTGTAACGCTTAATGAGTTCACACCTGAATTTAAGCTTATAAATAGACTCTGGCTTCAGTTGAAATGTAAAAGTGCAAAAGTTGAAGTTGTAATCACTCAGGGAGCTGGTGAAAATGAACAATTGTATTTGTTTATCGATCTCAATAAATCAAAACTTCTCTCACTGTTTCAACTTTATAAAACTTTCTAACTTTCATCTATTTATGGCCAGTTGCTTGAAGAACAAGCAAAAAAAAAAACATGCATTGTAGAAACGTTTTACATCAATATGTTTGTTAGTTATTTTTGGTCTACTGCTTTTCTGCTTTCTTTGTAAAACACTGGACAGAGTACTCCGTCCTCGTGCTGCGTTGGGACATAAGTGACCTAAAATCTTGTCAAACTGAGCTTTTGTCATTCCTCTGTCACAGGAGATCATTGTCTTGTCTTCTTCCAGGGAAAAGAATCACAAGCACAAGGCCATAATCAGTGTTAGGCGCGTTACTAAAAGAATGTTTAATGTATTACTCATTACTCTTTTCAGAAGTAATATTAGTACTTTACTTATTACTCCCTGCCAACTGTAATTCATTGCACTACTTGTTATATTGCTTTTCTTTTCTTTTTCTTTAATTGAATTGAATTTTTTTTGTAATATTATATATATTTCCAGCCGCTGAATGTAAGTGTTTCCATCTTCCGAGCTAGCTCGCTGCCTGGTGACGTAAATGTGCGACGATTAAGAAAATGAATCCGGAGTTCTGATTGGATTAGAGCTGCCCCCCTCTTAGTCGAATAGTCCACTAATTGGTCGTTTTGGTCTTAATCGACGTAGATTTCTTTAGTCGATTAGTCGTTTTTATGCTTTCTTCATGCAGAAGAAACTTATGAGCACATCTCTGGTAAACACAAGATTTAAACGGGTGCTTTTGCATGATGCTTTGTGGAGAAACTAATCGATCAGTCGTCAAAATCGTGTGTGTGTTCACACCGGACGCAAATAAATTAATAAATAAATATTTGGTTTGATGGGCAGCAGAACAGAAGAGATTTGTGTCATTTGCTCTCTATTCTAAAATCAGGACTTTCTTTCTTTCTTGGCTTGAGTCGAGGATGTAGGCTCTGCTTTCAGGGAGTGTTTTTCAATGTGCTACCACATGTTCTGTTTCTCTTCATCTGCTTTAGCTCTCAGCCTCCGCTCACCGTGGTCTTGGCTGTGTTACAGGTACACCAGAAGCAGGAGCAGCCAGCCGGGCGATCTGAGTGTTTCCTGACTTTGATGCGACCCGAGTGTGCCTGGAGCATGTCCACAGTGGGCCTGACTGCCCAGGAGATCTCTTTTCCCATAGAAAACCCCTTTCTGAGGGGCAGCTACTGTCACAGCATGGCTGGATCCAAACCCTCCTGGAGCTATCGCCACGAGCTGGACAAGTGAGTGTTCAGGTTTTAGACTGTTTTTCAAATCTGCATGACCTGCTGCACTTTGATGGTTCAGGTCGGTCTTCGACTTTCTGTAAATTAGGGTTGCAACGGTATGAGATTTTCATGGTATAATAACCGTCTCAGACCAGTATCAAGGTATACGGTATTACACAATTATTATTATTATTTTTATAAGTTACAATGACCCTTTTTTTTGGTTGAATAAACACTTTTTATTTCCTTTTGTTTTTTTTATTCACACACACAAAGAAACTTAACATAAGACACCAACCTCAACATCAAAAGAATACAATCAAAAATCAAAAGTATACAAACAAAACAATGCATTATGATAAAAACACACAACACACAGCAACAAACCTCACAACCGAGACAAAACAAAACAAAACAAAACCCCATTTCCAAAGGATAAAATAGAAAAAAATAAATAAAATCACAAAAAAGTAATAATAAGTAAACAAAGTAATAGAAAAATAGCAGCAACAATAATAACAACAATATTTTTATTATCATTATCAGCACCACCATCATCATTAACAACAACAACAACAACAACAACAACAAGTTAAAGAAAAACAAAACAAACAAACAAAATAGAAGAAAGGGAATAAATGTTTTATTATAATTGCAAATTTGAAACCATTTCTTAATGGAAGTATGTGTAAAAAAGTCTCCCCTTTTGAAAATAAATAAAATATTTTTTTCAATACCGTAGATAAGCAAACGTACACTGTATGATAACTGATAACCACGTTGTACATGAAACCGTATATCGCTGCAATCCTAATTACGATGAAATGTTATGTGCTTTATTTAAACTGGTACTAATCCTTTTTTTTTTTTCTTTTCTCCAACAGCTTCTACTTCACGATGGACACTGCGCACTCAGATCACAGCTCTCGTGCCCAGCATAAAGGGCCGCCTCCCCCGTCTCTAAGTTATGAAAGTAAGTGCGAGATCTGTCACCTGCACAGTGCAGGACTCCTGAATCACCAGAACAAATGTTGCCATTGTACGTTTCATTAACCACAGATATGTTACATTTGTATGTTTTATAAACCACAGATATCGATGTGAGCTCATGGTAAAGTGTATATGTTTTCTTAAAATAAGTATGCTTGTTACGCAAATTACGTAACTTACATAATCAGCGAAAATAACAAAAATCGACGGTTATTGTCCCGAACTCTCGTTATAAAACATCCGGTTTTGTTGGTCTGCTGCTCGGCAGCCACCCTGTCCTCCACCTCCTGATGACAAACTCAGCTCATACATGTGTTATCTGAGCTACGTCACTTCAGAAACATTGATATGATACGTATGAAACATGGGAATGTTACATATCCGTAGTTTGCAGAAACGTCCAATGCCACGTTTTATTCTGGCGACTGGGCTGAATGGGGAGGAGGGCTGCAGGATATGAGGGAAATATGCGATATCGATGTTACTGGCAATAAATAAACAGTCATCAGTTCTGCCTTTCTGCTGCTTTTAGTTTTCTGCTAAAATACAACAAATGGCTTGTTGAATTTAAAAAAACTGAAAGGAAGTTATTTCTGACATTTTATTGAAACAACTTGAACACTGACACAAAAGGCACCATTTATATATATAAAAAAAGAATGATGAGCAGTTTTCTACAGATTCTTTCAACTAACTCAAAAAATCCCTGAGTGTTTTATTCTGGCGACTGTGCTGTCTGAAATACACAAATGCTGCCCTGGATGTGTTGTTTCTCTGAAGCTTCTGCTACATTCTGAGTGGCTTTCCAGAAACAGAGAGAAAGCGAGTCGTCTGTGGGAATCCTTTTTTTTTTTTTTTTTTACAGGATGCATGTGATTGTCGTTAACCAACCGTAATAATTTAATACTGTGCCATTAATGTTATGGTTCTTTTTTCATTTTTTTTTCAGGACATAAACACAGTCCCAGCTCACAGAGATTACCTCCAAAGAAATCCCGGCCCTCCCATCTCTCCCTGTCCTGCAGCGCTGAGCCGTCCACTCCGAGTCCTGCTGATGACGACCAGGTGGTCCCCTCGTTCCAGAGGCTCTCCGTGTACGAGTGCAGCAGTCCCCCACAGACGCCGGGCAGATGCTCCAAGCCTCTGCCCCCCATCCCTCCGCAAACGGACATCTCCCCTGAGCAGGCTATGGACAGCGAGGTAGAGTTTTTCACAAGTTCGGACAGCCGCTGCCTGGTGTCCGATCAGTGTCCCAAATCGTCTCCTTTTCGATACGGAGTCCCCAGTCGAAGGAGCTTCAGGGACTGCGGGCAGATTAACTACGCTTACTATGACGGGCCATTGGGACCGCAAAGCCCGAGGCAACCCCAACAACAACAACAACAACAACAGCAACAGCAACAACAGCAACAGCAGCATCACGCACATCCTCCACAAGAAGTGCGGGAACATTATGAGCAGCAGCAGCGACACGAGCCACCGGAGTCCGTGGTCTGTCAGAGGCAGCAGGAGAAAGCTCAGAGGAGGCTGCGGCGCTCGCACTCCGGCCCGGCCGGATCCTTTAACAAGCCCTCGCTGCTGCGCCTCACGTGCCACAAACGCCACACCCAAAGTACGGATAAACCCGAGGTGCCGCCCCCTGTCCCTCCACGAACAATCAAGACGGGAGACTACCGCCGCTGGTCAGCAGAGGTCTCGTCCGGGGCGTACAGCGACGAGGACAAACCGCCCAAGGTGCCCCCACGGGAACCTTTGTCCCCGGGCAGCTCACGCACCCCCAGCCCCAAGAGCCTCCCAACATACGTTAACGGGGTGATGCCCCCAACCCAAAGCTTTGCACCGGATCCTAAGTACGTAAGCTGTCGGGGTTTACAGAGACAGAACAGCGAGGGCTCCCCGTGCATCCTCCCCGTTATGGAGAAAGGCAAGAAGGCCAGCACCACGCATTACTATCTCCTGCCTCAGCGGCCCGCTTTCGTGGACTCACCTTGTGTGGAAAGGTTTCTCCGGGTCATGGACAGCCCCGCAGCTCGCAGTGCAAATGTATCAGACTCAGACTGGGACTGTCACACCAGGAGGAAAGCACATGTGGATTTAGTTTGAAAAGTTTTAGTGGAAGTAGCAGAGGACTCGACTCTACATGAGCAAAAACCACTTGAAAGAATGGTGAACAACCCTCAAACTGCTGCTTTTACTTATTTTATTTTTTATTTTTTTTTACCCCCTATGTATTCTGAACACACAGGGTATGTGCGCACTGTATTCAGTTACTGGTAATGTTGGAATAGCTATCACAGCCGAGATACTTTATATAAAAACGACACTGTCCTCCCCCAACGACGACTCCGCAGGTCGTTTGTACAAACGGTAATTCTGTAGTGTCAGGCGGCGCCCTCCAGTGGCCGCAGTAATCATGACGGGAGCAAAGCAGGAAGTCACGTAACGTAGTATTAAGACCAATAAAGTCTGTTCAGGGTGGGAGGGGCGGTGGATGGGTCAAACAAATAGGACTTTGACCCAGGAGACCGCAGTTTGCGTCTAAAACTTAACAAATGGCACTATATGTAACATGCGTAATTACGTCATGTATGTACGCACGGAAGTGAAGGAACAAATGTACCGATTTTAACCCAAACCACGATCTTTTTCTAAACATAACAAAGTTTGTTGGTGCCTAAACCGAACCAAACTGCGACCGTTTCACAACGTTAACGACGTCTTTTAAAACCGCGACTATTACGTTTAGGCATGAGGACCTTATGAGTTGTATTTCCTGCCGCCGCTGTGGTGGCGTTAATTTAGGAAACGCTCCCGCGGGTCCTTTTTAGAGCGTATAAACAAACGACCGATGTGGTCGTGTGGTTTGGAGGACTTGTTGGTAAAAGCTGTATCTCTGATTATAGATTGTGGGCAGAATTCAACATTGTAGAGCTTATTTTTGATATGATTTTTATTTCATGACATTCAATATCGTGCTGTTTTTGCTGATGACGTGGTACAAGTCAGAAGGTGCAAGCAGGCCTTGAACCTCGTGCGCTCAGTGTTTTCTGTGTCTGGAAGGTTGAGGATGTTTTTGTGAGACGCTGCTTTTGTGTCTCACAAGGGACAAAAGGTCAGTAATGTAACCATGTATCACTTAATATATGAAGTCTAAATACAAGGCCAATTAATTTTTTAAATGAAGGATCTCTTTTCTGTTTGCTATTATATATCAACACTGATATGGTTTCCCTGCCTTGATGAAGTTTCACTCTTAACTCAGGCCACTATATCTGTGTAAATGTGTGTTTCCCACATGGTACATTTTGTACTAAGACGTGGGTACATTACTGGTAGCTACGCATGTTTCCATTGGAATGTCTAGTGCAGCTTATAGTTGTCTGTTGATGAGTGTGTGTGAGTGTGTGTGTGTGTGTGTGTGTGTGTGTGTGTGCGTGTGGACGTGTTTGTGCATACGTGCATGTGAACAGCAGTTGGAAAAGTGTTCTGGTGAGATTTTTTATAAACAATGACTTTTCTACAATTGGTAGAAAACTGACAACCATACTTGTTACTGTGCTCTGCTTATTTGCAGCGCTTGCTTTTTTTTTTTTTTTAAGTACAGCCCTCTAAAAACGTGATTGCTTTCTTTTAGTGTCCAGGTCTGTTTTGTTGCACAGAAATCGGCCTGTTGAACATGAAGTGAATGTATTCTTACTGAAATTCTATCAAACAGTTGGAGGAGCTTATTTTTGGTCAAGCTGTGACTCATTTGCTTGGAACTAATTTGCCTCAAGTACTACCTCCCCTTTTTTGATATTAATCCTATATTTCACAAACTCCCCATTCAGCCCGGCCGCCAGAATAAAAATGTTGGCGTTGTGCGTTTCTGCAAACCACGGATGTGTAACATTCTTAACGTTTCATACACATGTATGTAGGGGACAGTGGATGGCGTGCAAACTCAGCCACCTGTGCTTGTTTTTCCTAAATTTACCCACCTAGTTTTGTTGCCTAAACTTAAGTTGTGTTTGAATTTTTACAAAACTGCGACCGTAGTGAAGCGTCATAGATTGGCACGTCAAATCGACAATAAAGATTTGGGAAAAAAAGTGCTATTTATACACACGAGTTCACATTGATGCATATGAAACGTAAAAATGTAATATATTTGTGGTTTGCAGAAACGTACAATGCCAACATTTATTCTGGCGACTGGGTTGCCCCATTAATAAAGAAACAAACAAATAAAACCCTGTTACTAAATGTAAAGAGGGGAGAACTAACAGTGCTTTAGATTAAAGCCCACGTACCCTGTAGTTACCCTGTAACAAAAATATTCCCTGAAATGTCCAGATTATTGCTCGGTTTTATGGTCATTCTCTTCCCTGTAATAGTAATACAATAAATACTCTGTAGTTAAATAACAACTACAGTATAAATTATCTCTGAATTCCTCCCAAACGTCCAGATTATTGCTCAGTAGGTCATACATACCCCCTAATAATAAAATAGGTGCCCAGTAGTTAAAAATAACTGCATTATACAGGGTTCGTACAAAGTCTTGAAAGTTTGGAAAATGCTTAATTTTAACTGTTGTGTTTTCAAGGTTAGGAATAAGCTTATACTCCTTGAAAAATGTTCAATATAATCTGGTGTTTCATGGACACGATCCTTCACGTAAACCAAAAAATCTTTTAATATTTGAATCGAAACGATCCCGTCGTCATATTCGTTTGTTGGAATTCTGTCGATTTTATTTTTTGCGATTGCATTTGTAGTAACAATTTAAAAGTGACGATAAAGGCTTCGAGAGTCTGAAATATTTTTTGCTATTAGGAACCTTGAAAGCACTCGAATTGTACTGTTAAAAAGCTGTACGAACCCTGAGTATAAGTTCTTTGTGAGATCCCGAATCCCATAACTTCACATGACGTTCCCCACTCGCTGCATGTATGTATCTGTACCTGCTGCACCGTAACTCCGGAGTCATTCTGCTGTACGTTGCAGGGCTTTAATCTAAAGCATTACCGAGTAACACAAAGTCAATTCTAACCGGATATCCTTAAATAGAGATTTTAGATCACGCAGATAGATGTTAGGCTAACCTGTTAATACAGACGCATTACAAAGACAGTGCAGGGTTTACCTACCTGACACAGACTTTCCTGTTCTGCTCATGCATTCCTGCCTTACATGATTGCAGTGGGTGTGGTCTGAGAGACTTTGGCTGCTGGCAGCCTCGAAAATATATGAATTATATAGTTGCAGATTATTCAAAGAAGCACCAGGATGATATAGTAAATGTAGCACATGTATTGAAGTAACCCCTCGGTATCAGACACGGTGTTCAGTTTGGGAAACTGCTAAGGTCAAATGCTCATTGAACTCTTTTATTTTCTCTCCCTCCTGCTCCACAAAACCTTGCCAACACAATGTTGCTTTTGACTTAAATGTCTGAAAAAAAAAATGTTTACATCATACACTGATACTATTTAATCTTAAGGTATTCATATATGTCTTATTAGAAATAATAAAACTGAATGAAGATCAAGAAATAACTTCTCTGCTGTGGTGAAGACATGCACTGGGAGAGTACAGTATGCTGTGTACAGTATTTAACAATTCCATTTGTTGTTATGAATAGTTGATAAGTATATAGTCTTTAAAAAGAAAGAAAGAAAAATAAAATGACTTATTTATGAGCCTGCTTCGTTCTGTTTCTTCAGTGTGTCGAGTCTGAGCTCAGCTGTTTGGCCTGTTTTATCGCCCACACACCCTCATGCTGTGCCTTATTGTCACTGGCCTCTATCCAGAGAGAGGAGCGAGACTCACAATGGTCGACTGACAGGTGTACACTGTATTCTCGCTCTTCCTCTTCCTGGTTATAAAACGCTCTCCTCCTGCATGACTGCCTAGATGCTCCGTGGCAGCCAGCTTTTTGCGCCCACAGGTTTTTCTAAGCACTTAACAATGTTGCATGTGTTTTACTCTTGACTCGGGTCCATGCGGTTATAGGCATGGAGCCGAAAACCACAGTGAACATCAGAGGTCAAATAATTACGAAATAAGCTGCAATTCGGCTGCAATACTCACCATGACCTCTCTCAGCAAGGCAGTGGTTTGTGGTTTTTGTTTGATAGCAACTGATTGATATGTTGCCCTCAAAATGATCATTTTGTACATCAATTACTCACCTTGTGTTACCTTTAATTCTTGAAGTGAACTTTGTTTCTCTTGCATTCCTCCACGAAGAATCCAAAAACGGGGGGAAATTCTTGAGTAATTGAAGTAATAGGGAGCCCCATTTAACAACACATGAAAACATCTGCTTATAAACTCTCACACAACTCGTGCAGTATGATCCAAGTCTGGTTTATTTATTTTTCATTTCATTTATTTAATAGCACTTAAAAACAGAAATATATAGTATCCGAATATGCAGGGGAGGCCAAAAGCCTAAAAGGCTTATCAAGGGTCTCCCCTAGTAAAAAAACAAAAAAACAAAAAAACAAAACTTAACTCAGTCTAGCCATATTGCAGTATTTCTCAAACACATGCATTTTCACAAAAACCTTACTATATAAAACATTTCTGCACAAACAGCAGGAGTCTGTTTATGCAGAAGTGTTGGCCCTCTTTGTCTACACACAAAATACAAAATATCTCACATATCTAATATTTCATTCAAAACTATATAAACTCTATATATATTATTGCATCACAACTTTTCACACAAACACCAAATAAATGGCTCTTTCCACAAGTATAAAACACTATTATCCAGAGTCTTTGGTACTTTCATTTGTAGCATGCTATAAATAGACTATGAACACATGAAATGGAATGTAAATCATTTATTTATTCTCAATACTTGTATGCAAATTTATTTGTATAGCAGCTTTGATACAGGTTAATGCAGTTCAAAGTGCTGCACAGATGACTGACAGAAGACAAGTATAGGCAGTAAAACCACAAAAAAGATAATAATAATAATAATAAAATAAAATAAAATAAAATAAAATAAAATAAAATAAAATAAAATAAAATAAAATAAAACTTTTTTTTTTTTAAACTAGAAAATATAGAGGCCAATGTGGTCTAAGTGATAAGTGATCTAACTGGTTACAGGTGTTTTCACAGGTGCATTCTGGGTGCAGGTGATTGATAATTGAGTGCAGCAGTGTTTAGCAAACAACACAGTCTTTTTAGTTTTGAATGATGAGTCTAACGTCGATAACTAGTTATTTGCAAAAAGTGTTTTAGGATTTCAAACTTAGTGTAAAGCAGACAATGTTCAGTAGATGGTGATTTCAATAATTGTGCCACAAGTATCCTAAAAAGTGAGGTTTTAGAGAAAATGCTTGTTTGGAAAATACTGAGCATACGACTGGATAAACGAGACTTGGATTATACTGCACGAGTAGTGACATGTTTTGATGTAGTTTTGCGCTTGTTAAACGCAGCCCCCAATTACTTAAATGCATTAAGAATTCTCTCAGTTTTTGGATTATTTGTTCACCGTGGAGGCACGTGAGAAAAACAAAGTTTTCTTCAAGAATTCAAAGCAACACGGGGTGAGTAAATGATATATAAATGTGAAGTATTCCTTTAATGGAACAAAAGGCGTCAGTTTAAACTATGTAGGCCTGCTGTAAACCCTTTCACCTGGTTCACTTTTCGGTGAGCTGTCAGGTGACAGCATGGTGACTATAGCAACTAAAGACAGGCTGCTCATTTGTTGGGCGGCAAGAAAGATCACGTGCCAGATGAATTAACAAAGCGTGTGGTTTGTGATTAGCTTCTGAGCGAAACACATTATTGCACTGCAGTGACACTAAAAGGCACATTGTTGTGCTCTAAACTCTTTGTTTAGACTGGATTTTCACATTTTCATAATCTGTCAAACTTTTTTTTAATCAAACTTGGCCAAAAAAGCATAAGGGATCTTTCCGATTCTCTGTAAAATTCAGTCACTTTGTCTCCACAATGGTTTCTGTGGCTGTTTCTGTCTTAAACCTTTTTGTTTCCTGCTTTATTTTGCAAACACAATTTGACTATTTTATTTAAATAGGCCTTAAATTGGATTATGACCCTTATTAAGTTCAATTCAGGCATCAAGTATGTGGGACTTCCAGTTGTAGCAGCTCAACTTATGAAATATATTTTTGGCGTCAGTTAATTAGACATCCTTGGCTGGCACTGCCGATGGATTAACAACTGGAACAAACTTGTTTTAATGATAAAGAATTATTACAGTAATTATGATTACTGTCTGAGTGGAAGACAGCATGACTGTTTCTTAACACTTGTGTGCAGTGCTGCAGAGATGGACTTTGTATAGATATACAAAGAAAGAAAATCATCAAGCAAATTAAAGCAAATTCTGCTACAAACAAAGAGGCATACTGAGTTTAGTAATAAAACATATTTTACAGTTTATGCCGATATCATTATTACTGATAAATCTAACTCTAGGTCCAGAAATTGAACTTGAGTATCAAGCAGCTTATACTTCTTATACATACAATAAAAAATATATTAATTGGTTTAAATGCAACATTTGTCTTCAATAGTAATTTACAGTAAAACAGGGCTTTATGGAGGCAAACTTACAACGTCAAATTAAAAATCATCTTCATGTAAATATTGGAGGGAAAAAAGCCAAACATTAGAAAGGCACAATACGTTTGATAAAAAGTATACAATGCATCAAAAAAAGTCTGCATATAAATATAAAAAAGGGTCTAGTGTCTAGAATACAGCCCAGTCAAGATGTGTTTTGATATACTGTACAATTTAAGCTTCTGATCATACTGCTTTTCCAATATGATTTTTAAATGGTCCTCCTACAATATGTAAATGTATTTGAGGACATCATAAAACACACCTGTGTCCTGTTCCATTTTAATGTCTGCTGCTCTGCTCAATACCCCGGAGAAGACTGTTATTGTCGAAATGTTGATAATTTATTAAACTATATTTAGTTCTGAAATACTCAACCACATAATCTTGCAGGATTGAGGCAATTCACACCAAATCTACTTTGTAATATATCTATAAAACATCTGCAATTGGATTCTACATTCAAATGTGCTATTTTTAGAAACTCTTTTCTCATTGAATTGTGCCCTTTTTTGGGCGATGTATTGTGCTTCATTAAGTTAACAGTAAAATGATATCAGGCTGTTGTGACAGTGTTACAAAATAATACCTGAAATATAATGAGAATCTGAACTGGGAAAAACCTGTGGAGAATGGTCTTCAGCTTGTCATAAATGGTGTAGTAAAAGTGTTGCTATTCTTGGAATATTCCTCGTTATGAATAACGTATAAATATGCTTTTTGGTTATAACAAGAAAATGCATATCTGTCACATTTTCAAGAGGCAAGAGAAGTAGAGTTTGTAAGTTCTATGTCGGCTTTTTCTGGGTATTCTGATTCCCATCCGACTTTAAAATAAATAAATAAATAAATAACCTGCAGCAAGATAATCTGGAAAATCTGCTAATTAATTCCATTGTGTGCACTGACTTTCTTTTGGTGTAACATTTCTTATCGTCTGCTGTGAGGAGGTGGACTGAGTTGTAAATATTTAACTTACACTGAAGTGCTGCTGGTTAAATTTTACTCAGGTCAGAGTACTTGTAAAGAAAATAGTACATCAAGTGAGTTAAGAAAATTAGTCACAAGTGTGTCTTCTGCGTCAGCCACTAGATGGACACAAACAGCCATCAGTGGCTCAGAAGGAAAGTCAGTCAGTGAGCTGCGTGCACCTGCAGGGATGTACACTAACATGACGAGCTACAGCGGCACAATTTTAAAAACATCATAACTAAGATTGGCAGGAACAGTAATATTGTAGTGTTATAAATCTGTTATAACCTGATGCCGGCCGTCCACAGTCCCCATTCTACATCAGGACAGAGACTGTCACTGCTGAGGGTGATTCAACAGTGACACATTTACTTCACTCTCATTTGCTTTAAAGGTCATAAAAACTAAAGTGCCTCTGTTCCTCTCTAGTCACATATTACACTCATAAAATGAGTGTTTGTACGCCATCTAGTGACAGGATGTTGACTTTCAGGAATGTCGACAAGCAACCAGGCATATAGAGGAAATAACCAACATGTTTTACATTAATGGACACAAATACAGGAACCCTAGATGCTGACTTAAAAAAAAAAAACTACATCTCACTGACACATTTGAAGTAACATTTTGCATGGCTCCTGTATTGGATTACTGTATCAGGAGACTGTTTATGCAGAAGTGTTGGCCCTCTTTGTCAAAACTGTACACACAAAATACAAAATATCTTACATCTCTTGCGAGAGCAAATATTTCATTCAAAACTATATAAACTCTTAGAAAAAAATATATAGATTTTGCATCACAACTTTACACACAAACACCAAATAAATGGCTCTTTCCACAAGTATAAAATACTATTATCCAGAGTCTTTGGCATTTTCACTATGGACACAAATGCAATGCAATGTAAATAACATCTTTATTCTCAATAATCAAATGCAGTAACTAAAGATGACATGAATATAGTTATTGTATAGTACTGTAAACAAAATGTGGATTGCAATGCTGACTTAAAAAAAGAAAGAAACTACACCCCACTGACACATTTGAAGTAGCATTTTGCATGGCTACTGTATTGGATTGCATAAAACTGGACAGATGTTTGTAATTTCAACGCTCAGAGGTTTTCAAAAGTGGGAGGAGGACCTCCCCATGGGAGGCTCGGTGAATGGAAGTGGAAATAAATATATTACATTAGTTATCAAAAGAAGATCACATAGAATAGCCTAAATGTGTGTGGTTTAGTTAAAGAGATAGTTCAGAGATACTGTACAGTAATTTGGGGAAATTTTACTGTTTCTCCCGTTTTCACAGAGTCTAATAAATGTCTTAGGCCAGATCTTTTTTTTTAATGTATTTGATGTAGTTTGAAGTTATGTCACACAGCAATTTTAGGCTATCGTGGATCAATTGTTGAGTGTCTATGGGATCAAATAACATAATCATGATCCATAGACATCCAGGAAATGAGCGAAATGTGGATGAGGGGGTTTCCAATCTTTGTCTGAGGGGAGGCCCACAGTCTCACCTTTGAAAACCCATGTTATAGATTATTGTATGTGTTACTGAGATTTTGTGTTATCTATAAATATCACTAACATGGCAAGTGTATATTGCAGATATTAGACAAAGTATAAGAAGCGGTAATTTTGCACAGCCCATTGCATTTTGATTTTATTGAATACCAAAAAAACAACTTGTTCCAAACCTCATCAACACTGAAAAAAAACTACACTAATCGAAAGCCGATTGAAAACATTTAAATCACATTTTATTCTGACTGTAGGTTTATTTCTGGTTCCTATTACATCTACGTCAATTCAGAGCATTTTCTACATTTTCCAAAATATTTTGTGCATTCTTACTAAATGTAGACGTACAATACTTGCAGCAAAAGCCAGCAGGTCATAAATGTCGTCAATGAGGTAACAGCATGTTGCTGAAACAACCCCTGGGCAAGAGTTTCAGGAAGGGACACAATTCATTGTTTTTTTTAAGGCAAGACACTGCAGGCAAAAACATTTTTTCCGATGCATATTTAAAAATAACATTTCAGGAAACTTGTAATATAAAAAAAGAATTGCAAGTAATCAACTGATGTTTAATGGTGATGTCTATTAGTTAATTTTGTCTTCCCTATTAGTGTCTTGCAAAATGTATTGAATTTTACAATCTATATCAGGCCATTTTCTCAAGATTATTTTTTTTCTCATACTCTGAGCAAGAGTATGAGTCAGTAGCACTTACATACACCAAACTTTCCTGTTTCTATATTCTGAATGTTTTGCAGAGGGGTTTGTTTATATATCATTCATAACCTGATTTATACAACATTTTATTGCTCGAAACATTTTTTTAATTTTTTTTATAGTATTTTCTGATTTATGGAGTGATAAAAAGAGATATCCAAAATCCCCTCTGTAAAAACCTTTGACCAATATGTCAATAAAATGAAACAATAATTTTGAACCTGGCTTTATACAATGTTCTGATTTCTGTTCTGGAAATGTATGCAAATTAGCACACATTCAATGTCTCATTAGCATATTTAAACATACAATTTTAGAAAACTTGTAATACAAAACAATAACTTGTAAGTAGTGTAAGTATTCAGCTGGGGAAGTTTCATAGTGATATCTATTAGTGAAACAATTTAAAACTTTTTTTTTTACCTTGTGTTTCTCAATACTGCAGAGCAGCATTGCTCACTGACAACAAAAAAACACCTTAGTGTAGCATAATGTAGTCCTCAAATAATCAGATTATTTAAAACACTAAATTACTGCAAAAATAATGGGTGACTTTCTAATGATTTGTGCAGACTGACTCAACTCTCAATAAAAATGGTTATAGTTAAAAAAAAAAATAATAATAATAATAATGGCTGTAGTGTGGTGTGAATTAACTGGAGTCAGAAATGACATGCTCATTTTTATATAAGGGCACAAGAGACTACAGTGAATTACAATTAATATAAATAAAGTCATAAATATAACAAATTACGAGTACATTATATAATGTGCAATATCAAGTTGGTAGTTCATACTGATCTGTAATTCTCTTTATTGCTAGCATGGAAAACCACTGTAATTAATACAAAATGTCTGCAGGCTTCATCTAGGGCTGATGTTGGAAACCTCTGGACGTTTTGTTGTAGCCTGGAAAAAGACACAAGAATGATCACATATTAACATCAATATTATAACTAAAATTGTATATTTGTCTGTCTTTGTACTCCTTGTAATACCAGACGAGTAGACATACCTGCAGTCGGGTGTCAACATTTTGTAGATGTGGCCCAAAACCCTCTGATGTGTAAGTGCCTGCTAATCCCAAATTATGATCCCCTGGGGAAAATAATATGATAATATTGAAATTGCAAATGTCTTGCTGAAACACGATTTAATGAATTTCCAAATGAGATCAGTGATTACTAAAGAAAAGGAAATAAAACAGACCAGGACACACCTGTATCGGAGAAGTCAAAGAAATCTTCTTCAAAGGCAGACAGTCTTCTGCTATAGGAGTTGCTTCTTTTCCTAAAATAGACAGTTTCATTAGTTTCCCATGGCATTGTTTGTAACATTATAATTACAGTCAACAAGAGCAGCACTTGTTGACCATTAGCATATTATATCAGAGTCTGGCTCTATGCCCTCTGACCTTTCTGTAAATAGTGACATTTTGTATATTTAGAAGGACTTTCAGTTGTCAAGAAGATTTTGGTTTTAAGTTTTCTGGGTGTTGTTTTTCCTTATTTCATTTATTAATTCATGTTTAGTCTATTTCCTGTTTTATTTTGAAGGTTCACTCCTCATGTGTCATGTCTTGTCTTACTTCCTGCCTTTGTGTGCTTTCCTACCTTTTTGATTTACTGCCTGGACCTGATTTGTTCCACCTGTGTGGAATCACTCTGCTCTCCTTGTGTATTTGAGGCCCTGTCTACATGTATCTGGATATTTTTATGAACTGATATTTTTGTCTGTTAAAAAAAAAAGCATCCGTCCACAAGACCTCCACTTTGATAAATGTCTCTGTCCATATGAGAACTCAAACGACTCCAAATGCTCACTCGGCCAGTAAGGGGTGACTAAGGCTACATCAGCGACACATCAAACACCAGAGAAGAAGAATCTGAGCATGAGCATTAGCTTTAGCTTCAGCTGTAGTAACAGATCAAACAACAGTAAAACAATAGAAGCAAATTATTTCTTTATCTTTCTGATACACGGTCCAAGGTTCTGTGGCGAAACCGAAATGTGACTTGTGGACGGACGACGAGGTGAAGTTCCTGCTTAGCCTGCTTACTGTTAGCCGTTAGCATGTAGCCGTAGCCGTTGTTGATGTTTCTGGCACATGCTCATTACACAAACACTGGGCATGCACAAACTGAGGAGATGATGTCATCGTTTCCCAAAATCTCCCGGTTTACACGTCCACACAGACACATAGTAAGCACAGTTTTGGAAAATATTCATCTTGGAAGGCTTAAACTATATCTGTTTTATGTGGATGAGAGGCCAAAATGGAGAGAAAAATATCTGTTTACAAAGATATACAGATACATGTTGACACGGCCTTAGTCTGTGCGTGTCCCCTGTTTCATTGCCAGTTCAGCATCGCTCCCAGGTGAAGGGTTTCAGCCATTTCCTCTAGTGTTAAGTTAGTTCCCATTGCTTTGTTTTCTTCCTTTCACCACTCTTTGGATTTACCTGTCACCTGGACCTACCTCTTTAATCGGGCTGTAAGTTTATTTCTTCAATAAATCACTGAACTTTCCCTGCTGCCTCATCATCAGGTTGTTCTGCATTTGAGTCCAAACCTGCAATCCTGACATTATGATATATTTTGGCCCATTTTGGGCATCATTACTCACCAAACACCCCGATATCTCTTTTGGACAATGACAGCAATGACAATGATAATCAAGAGCAGGAGTGCTGCTGCCAACGATCCAAACAATGCACCATAGAAACCTGGACCTCGACGGAAGAGCTCACACTGTGGGCCATAAAACTGCTCAAGGCTAGATTCGAGGCACCTGGATTGAAGGGCCACAAGAGTGAATTACGTTAGTAAAATTAACATTACAAGACATATTTAAGCTCCTTGTAATTAAGATAAAAACAGATGATTTTTCTTACCTACAGGTCGGCCCTTTGTAAATGTCATTGGAACATTCTCCATGTTGATGACAGTGATCAGGGTTAATTTTGCATGGTCCAGTACACTGCCATCGGCCATTAATCACCTCAGCCGTGTAATTAGCAAACTGAGAGCAGTTTATAAAAGGCTCCAGCTCTTTGATGTCTGATTGAGTAGAAAAAGTGATGTATTTAAGTACCATAATACAAATATAGAAATGTTGACATATATCGAAGGAAACAATGACTGCAAACCAAAAATAGGTTAAATATGCATGTTTAGAACTATAGTAAACTTACTTGTAATCTCAGGTGGCTGGACCGTGAGTCCATTTAACTGCACAGGGGAATTATTAAAGGCCTGAGAAATCTTATTCAGGTTACTTGTGTCATTCAAGATATCAGTCAAGACCCTATCAAGCTGAGTGTTGACAAACTGGATTTGAGTTTCATTGTTTAGATAGTTGTACTCTGCCACACTCTCTGCAACAACACTACCTGGTCTAAAAGAGAAAAAAATAGAAAGATATTAACAAAAGGAAACAGGTTGTACTTGATTAAAGAGTATTTTAAGTAGTTTCGTCAGTAAAATTTAATGAAAACCTACGATAGCTTGATGACTTGGACTTTTTTAAAGGCTTGTGGATCTGCTTCTTTGCATAGGGGTTCAAGCTACAACACAGGAACTATGTTATTATAACAAGGTTAAGACATGAGTAAATACTAATAAAAACAAAATATTACGAATCATTAAGTCATGCAAAAATGGAAAAATGATCTACCTGGTCTTCTAATTTCTTGATGAATTCTAATGATTGAGGTGACTGTAGATTTTTAAAGTACTTGTGAAAAGTGACGTGGATTTCCAAAGTAACATTTGATTTTCGAGTGGGTATTTCTCCGGTATCTGCAAAAAAGATTATGATAATAGAAAACCATTATAGACATTGGAATAACATTTTACATTTAACACTGAAGTAAGAAATATCCCTGCCAAAATAAAACACATTTATTTTTAACACACCGCTAAAATCCTATAACATTACGCAACATGCATTTAATTAGTTTCTTCAGTTTATAGAATATTTTTGAGAACTGTATTTGGGGATGAAAAACCTCACCAATATGAGCAGGGGTGTCATTCTTTCCAAAAGTGCAGATATCGCCATAGACAAAATCGTGGCATTGGCAATGACATCTTCCAAGTGTCACGTTGAATTTACAGGTACCCCCAATACACGGACAGTCCTCACACTGAGGAGTTGTAGAAGTTGTCACAGTGACAGTAGTACTTGAAAGGGGAATAACTGTAGATGTTGACTGACTGACTGTTGTAACTTTGTTTGTGCTGATGACTTCCACTGACGTCAAAACCTTGGCAGTGGCTGTTGATTCAGTGTTTACTGTGGTTTTCACCGTCATAACAGATGTCGATTGTTGCTCTGTCTGTGACGACATCATCATTGTAGATGTTTCCTGGCTAGTTGATGGGAGCAGAGTTGTACTGGCACTTGTTGGTGTTTCACTGCTGTGTTCAGGAGATGTTTGAGTGAAATGAGTAGTTACTGGAGGGGATGTAGAGTGTGCACTTGGTGAAACCTCTTTATTTGTGGAGGATGAGATTGTGGTTGTGGAACTATCAGTGTTGGTAGTTCTTGTTTCTCCATTTGTGGTGAGTGTCGAGGTTCTGGCTGTTAATTCATTTATTGCAGTGGGTGTCACAGTCGTAAAAGATGTTGATTGTTGCTCTCTGGTTGATATCATCATTGTAGCTGTTTCCTGGCTAGTTGGTGGTAGTAGAGTTGTGCTAGTACTTGTTGGTGTTTCACTTTTGTGTTCAGGAGATGTTTGAGTGAAATGAGTAGTTACTGGAGAGGACGTAGAGTGCCCACTTGGTTCCACCTCTGTATTTGTGGAGGAAATGATTGTTGTGGAATTATCAGTGTTGGTAGTTGTTGTTTCTCCATTTGTGGTGAGAGTTGAGGTTGTGGCTGTTAATTCATTTGTTGCTGTTGGTGTCCCAGTCGTAACAGATGTCTCAAGGCTACACTCAAAGCACCTGGATTGAACAGCCACAAGAGTGAATTACGTTAATAAAATTAACATTACGAGCAAAAATATCAGATGTGTAAAAGGTCCTTGCAATTATGAGAAAAATGGAGGTTTTTCCTTACCGACAGGTCGGCCCTTTGTAAATGTCATTGAAACATTCTCCATGTTGATGACAGTAATCAGGGTTCATTTTGCATGGTCCAGTACACTGCCATTGGCCATTAATCACCTCAGCCGTGTAATTAGCCAATTGAGAGCAGTCTATAAAACGCTTCAGATCAGCAATGTCTGATTGATTAGAAAAAAGTGATGCATTTCTTATTTTTGTCCAACAACCATAATACAAACACAGAAATGTTGACATATATCGAGGGAAGAAACCATGACTGCAAACCAACTATAAATTAAACAGGCATGTTTCGAACTGACAGAGTACACTTACTTGTAATCTCAGGTGGCTGAAATGTGAGTCCATTTAACTGCACAGGGGAATTATTAAAGGCCTGAGAAATTTTATTCAGGTTGCTTGTTTCATTCAAGATATCAGTCAACACCCCATCAAGCTGAGTGTTGACAAACTGGATTTGAGTTTCATTGTTTAGATAGGTGTACTCCGCCACAATCTCTGCAACAACACTTCCTGGTCTAAAGTAGATAAACAAAAAGATATTAACAAAAGAAAACAGGTTTTACTTCAGTAAAGAGTATTTTAAGTAATTTCGTCAGTAAAATGTAATGAAAACTTACGACAACTTGATGACTTGTACTTTTTTAAAGGCTTGTGGATCTGCTTCTTTGCATAGGGGTTCAAGCTACAACACAGAAAATATGTTATTATAGAAAGGATAAGACATGAGTAAATACTAATGAATACTAAATATTATGAATCATTAATTCATGCAACAATGAAAAAAAAGATCTACCTGCTGTTCTAATTTCTTGATGAATTGTAATGATTGAGGTGAGCTTAGATTATTAAAATACGGTTGAAAAGTGACGTGGATTTCCAAAGTAATATTAGATTTTCGAGTGGGTATTTCTCCGGTATCTGCAAAAGATGATGATGATGCAAAACCATTATAGACATTGCAATAACATTTTACATTCAACACTGCAGTGAGAAATATCAATGCCAAAATCACACATATTTAATTTTAACATGTTGCTAAAATTTTATAACATTGCACAGCATGTATTCCATTTTTTTTCTGCGATTTATGAAATATTTGTATTTGGGTATGAAAAACCTCACCAACATGAGCAGGGGTGTCATCCTTTCCAAAAGAGCAGATATCTCCATAGACAAAATCATGGCATTGGCAGTGACATCTTCCAAGTGTCACGTTGAATTTACAGGTACCCCCAATACACGGACAGTCCTCACACTGAGGAGTTGTAGAAGTTGTCACAGTGACAGTAGTACTTGAAAGGGGAATAACTGTAGATGTTGACTGACTGACTGTTGTAACTTTGTTTGTGCTGATGACTTCCACTGACGTCAAAACCTTGGCAGTGGCTGTTGATTCAGTGTTTACTGTGGTTTTCACCGTCATAACAGATGTCGATTGTTGCTCTGTCTGTGACGACATCATCATTGTAGATGTTTCCTGGCTAGTTGATGGGAGCAGAGTTGTACTGGCACTTGTTGGTGTTTCACTGCTGTGTTCAGGAGATGTTTGAGTGAAATGAGTAGTTACTGGAGGGGATGTAGAGTGTGCACTTGGTGAGACCACTGCATTTGTGGAGGATGTGATTGTTGTTGTGGAACTATCATTGTTGGTAGTTCTTGTTTCTCCATTTGTGGTGAGAGTTGAGGTTGTTGCTGTTAATTGATTTGTTGCTGTGGGTGTCCCAGTCATTAAAGATGTTGATTGTTGCTCAGTTGGTGAGGATATCATGGTTGTGGATGATTCCTGGCTAGTTGATGGGATCGGAGTTATGCTGGTAGTTGTTGGTGTTTCACTGCTGTGTTCAGAATATGTTTGAGTGAAATGAGTAGTTAGTGGAGGGGATGTATGAGTAGTTAGTGGAGGGGATGTAGAGTGTGCACTTGGTGAGACCTCTTTATTTGTGGAGGATGAGATTGTGGTGGTGGAACTATCAGTGCTGGTAGTTCTTGTTTCTCCATTTGTGGTGAGTGCTGAGGTTGTGGCTGTTAATTCATTTGTTGCTGTGGGTGTCCCAGTCGTTAAAGATGTTGATTGTTGCTCAGTTGGTGAGGATATCATGGTTGCAGAAGTTTCCTGGCTAGTTGATGGGAGTGGAGTTGTGTTGGTAGTTGTTGGTGTTTCACTGCTGTGTTCAGAAGACGTTTGAGTGAAAAGAGTAGTTCCTGGAGGGGATGTAGAGTGTGCACTAGGTGAGACCTCTGTATTTGTGGAGGACGTGATTGTTGTGGAACTATCAGTGCTGGTAGTTCTTGTTTCTCCATTTGTGGTGAGTGTTGAGGTTGTGGCTGTTAATTCATTTGTTGCTGTGGGTGTCCCAGTCATGAAAGATGTTGATTGTTGCTCTGTGGGTGGTATCATGGTTGTAGAGTTTTCTTGGCTAGTTGATGGGAGGGGAGTTGTGCTGGTACTTGTTGGTGTTTCACTGCTGTGTTCAGAAGATGTTTGAGTGAAATGAGTAGTTACTGGAGGGGATGTAGAGTGTGCACTTGGTGAGACCTCTGCATTTGTGGAGGACGTGATTGTTGTGGACTTATCAGTGTTGGTAGTTCTTGTTTCTCCATTTGTGGTGAGTGCTGAGGTTGTTGCTGTTAATTCCTTTGTTGCTGTGGGTGTCCCAGTCGTGAAAGATGTCGATTGTTGCTCTGTTGGTGGTATCATTGTTGTAGAGCTTTCCTGGCTATTTGATGGGAGTAGAGTTGTGCTGGTACTTGTTGGTTTTTCATTGTTGTGTTCAGGAGATGTTTGAGTGAAATGGTTGGTTACTGAAGGGGTTGTTGTTGTTGTTGTTTTTGTTGTTGTTGTTGTTGTACTAGATGCATCCTCGGCCTTTGTGATTGAATGTAATGTTGTTGAGTCATCAGTGGTGAATGATGGTGCACCTCCTTTTGAGATAACTTTTTTCGTTACATGAGATGATGACTTTTTTTGAGAATCAGGAGTATCTGATTTTGTGGGAGTCAGAGTTGTGCTATTTGTATGATGCTGAGTAGAAGTATTGTTCATCATGATTTGCTGAAATTCTTGTGATTGCATCATATATTGTAGGTCTGTGTTGTTCAATACTGGTCTAATTTGCAAAACCTCTGACAATTCATTCATTGATACGTTCATGTTTAATAGCTTATTTCCTTTGTGTTTGTCCGATATTTGTGGTTTCTTCCATGTTTTGCCAGCTTTATCTTGTTTTGCATTTTGATCTCCTGTTAAACAACAATATTTGTGTGTGATTAATATATTAGTCAGTGCACTTCATAGCAACTTGCATCAAAATTTAAGTTAGATCAAAACTTTTGTTCACATGATTTTAACACATTCTTCTGTCTTTTCATTGTTTTAACATTTCCTTAGAACTATTCCCACATTCTTAGTCAATTCTGTCTTTGCAATCATTATATCATCTTGTTGAATCAAGTTTTTTTTTGTCAGCCTTGTTTATTTTCAGTTGTGCTGAGACTGGCTTCTAGACTTTGATATAATAATAACTAAGGTCACAGAAAATGAAAATCACTTCCTCCAACCCCTCCTTTGAATAGGCTATATTTGTTTCCTTATCTCGTGGAAATATCGAATGATTGTTAATGTTTGTATTCTTACACCAAATGTTAAATTATTAACTGAATATGCCATCCAATCTACAGTCAGTATCAGTTATTCCCCTTTTATGTGAACTGTTGCTTCCATGGAATTGAGGGTGCACACATAAAAAAATTATACGTATTAAAAAAAATACCTGAAATCTGTAAGACCTTATAGGTTTAAAAAATTGACTTTGTAAGTAATATAAGTGATTTGGATGTTAGACAGGTTTGTGAATAAGTTTCCTAAAATACATCAAATAAAACATTACTCCAAGTGATACATTAGAATAACTAATAAATGACTAACCAAAATAAGTCACATTGTTTTGTGAACATTAATGTTCCAAAAATAACTCACGTTGAGTACAAATAACCTTTAAGTATTGTGTGAGAATTAGTGTGCACGTTAACAGCGAGGAGCAAATGCATTCTATTTGTACTTTCTGCAATTACAGTCCGTTTTTAAGGATTGTCAGGACTAATACATATCACGTCAAGATGTAAATACAGTGTATACATATACCCACACACATACATACATGCAAACATTAGGCCTGTTACAATAATTACATTATCAACTTATCGAGGTCAGCAAAAATTATCGAGGTCATGTCCATATATCGTACGATATTGCCCGTTGTGTTTACATGCGTGTTTGTTTACCTACTAATATCACCAACATTTTAGCCAATATGATGCCAGAATAAATAGCAGGGTTTTTTTCCACAATTATAGGATTGGATGGAGCCCCTGAGCATTTTTCCCACAGCACCTAAGCTGAATGAACAGAAAAAAAAACTTGTTCTGAGGCACATTTTGCTGTCATTTCTGGTTACACTGCCGTTTTTCCTGATGGCTGACCAGCCAGAAAGTTTGGGAGA
>JAOVVB010016521.1:0-16401 GCA_028570985.1 Heterobranchus longifilis | reverse complement strand
TGTGTGTGTGTGTGTGTGTGTGTGTGTGTGTGTGTGTGTGTGTGTGTGTGTGTGTGCGTGTGCGTGTGCATGTGTGTATGTGTACATGTTAGCCCCCACTCCTCATGCAGCGCTGCCACCCTGACTCACAGCCAGACACATATTTCATGGCTTGATGGTTTCTCTGTGTGATGCCGGGGCCTGATAGCTTATCTGTGGAATCCTCCTCACTTGCCTGGAGTTTAGTTCAATAAAATGTGGGAAAGAACAGCCATTGACAAAGAAACCCCAGCGAGGGGAGAAGATCAGATACAGGGGCCTGATAACACCGCTCGGGTTGGGAGACTTGGGTCAAAGCAGGACAGAAAGTGAGAAATGACCACGGCAGCCACCATCACATACTGACACCGTACATCTACTTCCTGTTTGTACATCCTTATTCCTGTCAGCATGACAATTTTAAGTCTGAGGCAACCAAAAAAAAGGAAGATAAAATATTTGATCATGTTATTGTCATTTTTCAAACCCCACTCCTCCATATCTAGCTACAGTTAGTGTACACCATATATTTACTTCTGACCAATAAACCACCCAGTAGTGACATTATCCAGCTGAACACCAGTTACATGACGTGCAATGTTAAAAAGAGCAGCAGGAAAATAAACAGCAGCGAGCAGTTTCAGTGAAGTTCTTCGCAGAGTGTGTGTGAACAAACACAATCAATCACATCGATGAGCCCACATTGAGCAGATGTCTCTGATTCCGCGAAATTTGACAGATGGACCCTGATTCTAAGCACCGGCTATCAGGTGAAAGTTGGACGTGTACTTCCTGCCTTTTCCAAGGCAAAGAGAGATGAATGGTACAGATTAAGCCATCTAAAATTTCCCCTCCAAGTCGACTGCAGGCCAGCCTATTCCCAGTCAATTCCCAGCCCACATCCAGCCGCTGGGAGTCTCCCCCCCTCCTCCTGTTTTCTGACAGTGTGTCTAGATTCCACTTTAAAGTCGAGCTGAAACCAAAGTTAGAGCGCATTTAGTTCCCATGCAGTGACGTATTTCCCAGTAAAATGGAATAGTTGCGTGGGAATTCAAATTCTTCGCATTTGATTGGACCTCTGAAAAGAGGGCGGGAGTTCAGCGTAGTAGACTGGAGCTACAGGCTACACAGGATTAGCAAGCAATGGCTCCACACCACCATAGATTGTATAAAATACCTCCACACACACTTCCCTCAGCTGTTGTTGTTGTTGATCAGGAGGAGTACAAGGCAGAGATGAAAGTGAAACATTGCTGTTCAGGGCTCCAAACTAAATCTTTCCACTAGGAGCACTGGTGCTCCTTACTGAAAAAATTAGGAGCACCAGCATAAAATCTAGGAGCACCACTAAAATCACTATGCAACGCTGCGAACGCAACACATTCATATTTTTTCCATCTTAACTCTATTACTGATAGTTGCTTTGGAAATAAACAATGTGCTGTTTTATTTTAAAGGAAAAATCACAAAGTGAAGTAGTGCCACTGTGGCTAGTGGTTGTCCCAAGTTACTAGACACTCAGCATTTTCACTAGCCACAATTTTGTGGGAAATTACGTTTTACTTGATTAAAGTTGACTGTGGTGTGCTTCAATGTACATTAAGAAATAGAGTTATAACCCTTTTAAATGTAAATGCCCAATTTAAACACACACACACACACTACATAAAATGTATAACAGTTATATGAGTGACATCACTCTAGCATGTTTCTGATTGGAAGAATAAGACTCGCAACTGTCCCATGTTGCAACCGTTCCCAGTCTCCCCCACTACAGTCATCATATATTCAGCTCTGATAAGGTAAAGGTGTGTAAAGCTCCTTTTGTATGAAAACGTGCAATCGATTAGGACACAGACATAAAAAGAGTCGCTTCTTATTGCAGAAGTATTGCAGGGGTGCAGAAGATTCATTGAAAGTGGTTTGGAGTGAGCGCTCGCTCGTTTTTGATATATAATAATACAAAGAATGCTACTCGTAGGGGTCTTCAGGTCAGCCTTATCAGCATATAATTGGGTTTATGCAAACATCTGTGTCACTTGCTCGCACTCACACACACACAAAACTACTGCTGAACTCTACAGCAGCACACACAAGCCTGAAGTCAATATCACTGCCCCCACTGACGCACGCAACGCGCGCACGCATGGCACGGCACGGCACGGCACGGCACGGCACCGGTGCTTAAAACTCTAGCCAACTTCTCAGGGTGGCACTGTTCAAATACACAGCTGCCCCAGCTCTGATTAATTCATTACAGGGCACAGTATACTGTATGTGTGTGTACATTGTGTGTATGGAGCAGAGGAGGGGGATAAAGACAGAAACGGGAGGGAGGGAGAGAGAGAGAGAATGTGAGAAAGATGGCAACAGAAGGGGAAGAGCAGGGAGAGAGAGAGAGCAGAGATTTAAAAAAAGAGGGGTACAGTGTGTGTGTGTGTGTGTGTGTGTGTGTGCGTGCACACGAGAGAGAGAGAGAGGGGGCATGTCGGGTTCGGATTATTAGTGCTCCCTAGTGGTCAGCTGGCGGATTTATTCATATGATTTATTACACTGTCCCTGCTCTGGGATTTTGTGTTTGTTCCCACTCACATTCCTCTCATATTGTATTTATCATGTGTGACTTTGAAATTGCCGCTGCCATCGACTTTGAGCCTCTTAAGCAGGCTTGACATATACTTCCACCCCTCCATCACCACACCCACAACGTCTAAATACCCCCCCACACCCGACCAGCTCCCCTCAAGCAGAACCACACATACAAATGACCCAACAATGAATTCTAAGAGGCAGACTAATAAAGGCAATTGTGTTGATGTATGTAGCTCTTAGGCAGGGTTACTGTGTGCCAATGGACAATGTTTTGCCGAGTTCCGTCCCCATTGTTCCATTTGAAACAGAGTTAGGAAAATACCCCATTTATCGTCCGTCAAACAACGGCCTCATGTTTCAATATAAATGTTAATGCTCTCTTCCCGAGCACACAGTTTAGTCCATGGGGGGTTCTCTGAATACAAGGAAGAAAGAGCCGCAGCCAACAGAAGGAAAACTACAAGGCAGTTTAGAAACAAGAAAGTAATCCAGCTTTTCACTAAAATCCTTTTTTTCGAAATGTCATATTGGATTAATAAAGGTCTAACATGGTCATTTGGGAGTTTTATTTTGTCCAGTCGAGGAAATATGGGGGTAAATGAAAGGATTGCTGAAGTGGCTATATACATTCTCTTAAATAAAAAGTGTATAAATAGTAAATTGAATAGATTTGGGTTGTGGATTGTTGGTTGGACAAAAGACAACACGTGGACAACATTTGATGACGTCACCTTCTGCTCTAGGAAACTGTGGTGGGCATTTTGATGTTCTATAGACCTATATATATACCTACATATTGTAACCTCGGTTTGATTTTTGTTTTGGTAACATCATATGCTGTTTGGTCTTCTCTTTAGTCTCAAAATGATGTTTCGACACGAAGCAGAGCCAATGTGCTGGCTTTTCTGTTAAGGTTTCGGGGTGATAACTAGGATTACAAATAAGATAATGACCTTCATCTTTGTACATCTTTGTGGCAAGTTCAAGTCCAGTCACAAGTCCCTGTGAGCAAATTACAAGTCAAGGTCAAAGCTATTTTAATACTCGAACTTCTTTTGATCGTACGAAATGATCTTCCTCATCAGCAGGTGGAGTTTCTCAGATGTCAGGAGTTATTGATCTTCAAATTTCCATTTTTGTCTGAACTCTCATCCATGTTGGCTTAAATGTTGAGATTTAAAGTTGAAAGTCCACATCTGCCTCAACACGCAACTAGATATTTTCTATTTCCTAAGTGTAGTGTCAGACGTTGCTCGATAGTGCAGCGCACCTGACCAGGGCCGGCCCGTGGCATAGGCAGTACAGGCGAATGCTAGGGCCGCCACCCATCCATAAGCCCACACAACAACATAACTACATAGCCCTATTTTCTGAGTTGCCCTCAAACGCAGCATTATCCAGGCGCATCACGCCCCCATAACTGAACTTGTGAGAGACGCACATAACACACCGTGTTATGTGAATTGCGGTAGCCTCAAATATCCTGCAACGCTGTCGTTACATCATGTCAGATAGACGGAAGCCTCTGGGGCTCCGTGGCAGAGTGGCACGGACCCCTCTTTGAGAATCACTGCACTAAAATGTGGTTTTAGTGTACCGTTTATGTGAGGCAGAAAATGGGCAATACAGTAAAAGAACCTTGATCATATTTGATCAGCACTGCCTGGTTTAACAGTTTGATCCGAGTTTCAGTTTTGTGAGCCTGTGTTGCACGAGACGGACCTACAGGATGGTGACACTCTGTCAGTCATCGTCTCAAACACGCCGCATATTAGATCAATGGTTGTGATTGGTCCGCCCAGGTCCTGGTTGGTGAGAAATCTGTCTAAACACATCTGTCAGAAGCAAATGAAACATGAGCTCATCATCATCATGAGCGCCATCATAAGTTACATTAACACAATCTGTGTCCTATTTTCCAGCATTGACGTGCATCAAGTCTTCAAACAGGCAGCAATGTTATCACAAGCACCCGTCTGATCAACTTATTCTGGCTTCTGTATCTCATACTTCCTCTGTCTTTATGACACATCCTCGTATCAAGTCTCAAGTCTACTGCCCTTTCACCTACTGATCAGTTATTTATTTGTTGCAGTTGTGACCGCACAATGACTAGTAATAACCTAATTATACATTTAGCTTATATTTAGTTTTCAGTAACAAACGTGCATTCCATAAACAGTGTCGACCTCGATCTCAAGAAAAAGTCAGCTGCAACAGAAAACTGCAAACTAACCTTAAAATCTGGAGCCGCACACAAACTCTGCAGCGAGAACACAGCCAGCGAATGTTTCTGCCTCTAACGAGTACACTCAAGATCAAGACGAACTTGAAGTAAAAACAAGCAGCCAGTCCACAGGGAGACCTCTCCATCCAAATGTCTTTCTCTCTCCTCAGTTCCCTCACTCCTCTACTCATCCTGTGATCTCTTCCCTTCATCCCTCCATCATTCTTCCCTCTGAAAACGCATGCAGGTACCTAAAACTTTTCTCCTCAGCACCTTGGAGACGGACAGGCATGCTAGAATAAACATTTCATAATGGAACTATTGATTTGCCTTGGGTGTGTTTTTTTTTTAATATCATTGCAGGTAGAAGTATTCTCAAGGTGATGGAGATGATTATATGAAGGGTTTATTTATTTGTTTATTTATTTATTTCATTCAATCAATGAAAACTAGGAGAAAGGTGAGAAAAGGATTTAAAAGATTCAAGAAGAGGGATAAAAAACATCAACAAAAAATATTTTAACAGACCATTTTATATTAAAGGATAGGTGGCATAAAATGAAAAAAGGTTTAATTCATCTTAACTGTTGGATGCATTATTCTGCTGTGGTTCACGCATGAAAAAAAAGTTACATTTGATGGATAGACGTGCGACATTCTGCTTTAGTATCCTGCTGTGACTGCATCATGCCGTCATCTATATGCAACATTCAAAACGGGTGGCTACTACAGTGTAACATTATTGGCCCTTGTAAAGAAAAAAAATTACTTAACATTAAATTGTCCAAAAGCAACAAAAATACTGATGAAGAAAAACGACGCAGCGTTCAGTAGTGAGACTGAATCTGTTACCTGGACATCCCTGGAGGCATTTATGCAGAATCTACACTGGTCTGTACACTGATGTACATACTGGTTTTCCTGATGTCCTCATGTGAAATGCAGAGCAACAGCTATCTATCGACTTGTGCAAGAGTTGTGCAAGAAATTAATACAAACGCTCTGTGCACAATGCACACAGGATGCACTGGCATTATTGAAACATGACACATCAATAATAACATGCTGAATAAAACACCATGAAGTAAGAAGTAATTAGCCTTTATGTGGAATTTACGATTGTCAGTGTTAGATTTGTTAGTCTTGTCTCAGGTTAGGTTGACAACGTATAATAACATTTTATGTTACTGTAATAATTTTTGTTTTATTTTTTAATTCAACAGTATTTATGTACATGTATCCCAGATTGTTACAGACATAACTAAAATATTATGTGTTTCAGTGGAGAAATTGGTACCAATGCCTATACCCCTGCAAAGAATAAAGTTTGGGGAAACTTCAATTACTCTTTCAGTCACTGACAGTGACTTTGAAAGAAAGAAGAAAGTATAATATTGATCTTCAAAGGTTGATACTGGTTACTTTATCTCCTCTGCAACACACTATGTATCTTAACGCAGGAGGTTTCACAGTCTGAGACTGTGGGCCTCCCCTCAGCTTGGAAAAGGCGACCCCTCACCCCTTAGTTTACTTGCTTAGTTTTGCTCAATTCCTGGATGGGATCATGATTATGTAATTTGATCCTATAGACACTCAACAACTGAGCCAAGATAGCCTTATAATATTGCAGTTTGACATAATTTCAGACGACACCAAATCCATGAAAAATAGTCTGTCCTAAGGCATTTATTAGTTTCTGACTTTGGGAAATTGGGAAAAACAGTAAAATTCCCCCAAACTACTGTATTTCTGAAGTATCTCTTTAACCAAATCACACAAATTTAGGCTATTCTATGTGAGCTTCTTTTGATAACTAATGTAATAAACTATAAGGATTGTGTCACCAGTCAGACAGTTTTTTTTTACCTACGAATATAAATGACCATGTAATGTTTTCAGTTAATTTAACAGTATAACTAAAGTCTAACTTGTTACCTTCCATACCGAATATGGTTTTAATCATTTACTTGGGAAAAGGATGCGAACACTGGATTTGATAGATCTGTCCTTCACAATAAGATGAAATGCTTCAACAACTCCAAACTACACAGTAAAATCTTTCCATTTTTAGCGTACTTTAAACAGGGAAAGACCATCACCCAAGCATTCTCACTGCTTTCTCTCATCAAAGTCACTCACATATAGTAATTAGACATGTAAATGTTCATGTAAAACATGAAATTTGGCATGTAGACTCTTAAATATGTATGGATTATTTGCCGATCGTCAAATACAATCCCCGTGAAAAGACCAATATGCGCTGAGCGCTGTCCGACTGGTGACAAAGTGAGGCTAATGTAATATTTGTTTCACATTCATTCACTGAGCCTCCCCTGAAACTGTTTGGAGCCCCCCTGGGGAGGCCCGCGTTCACTTTGAAAACCTCTGTCTTATAAAACATTTTCAGCAGTACAGTGATACATCCACATCTGTCAGGCAGGTACAGTGTGTTGACTCTATTACTGGCTGTCTACACGTCAGGCTGAATGAACATGTTAGTAACATGTTTAAACTGTCACCAACTTGCACTGAGCTTCAACAGTCATGACATCCAGAGATCTCAAGTGGCTCGAGTGGCTACTTTAAAGTCTTGAGTGGAAGATGAGCTCCCTTCATCTTTCTCTCACTCTCACACACCGAGTCCTCAAATTTTCTCCCGCTGAACCATCGCATCACTTTCACACATGCTTCCCACTATTGCACTACCTTTCTTTTTATCTATCTCACTCTATCTTGAAGAATAAGGGAAGAGTCCTTATTCTCTTTCATACTTTCCTCCTTTCTATTTATCTTTCTCCAGCTTTGTACTTTGATTTTTCCCTCTGCTCCTCTCTCCCTCTATTACTGTGTGTAGTTTCACAGGCTCTCAGGGTGCTTTGTATCCCCCAGACACAATGCCATCCATTCATATTACATCAAGAGACACTGACACCAATTATTTGAAGGGTACATAAGGCTGCACAACCCCATGATCCAGAGGATGAAGAGGGAATTGAGACAGATGGACACAGAGCTGGGAGAAGGATTGAAAGAGAGACAGATGAGGGACATTTAAGCTTGGGTTGGGGTGAAAATATATGTAGAAGGTCTGGTAAAGTTTTACAAACTTTACTGGACGCTCTATTCAAGCATGGGAAATTTAATTTGTGTCTTACTTTTTTTATGCTTGAGGCAAAATACTTAAATTCTGCAAATCCAACTTAATCCCAGCACTGCTCCCAGTTTCAAAACAGAGGTTGTTGCTTTGGTAACCTAAGGGCCTGTGTCCATATAGTGTTTTTTTTCTGAGCACCAGTATATTTTTTTCAATTGTTTCTAATGAGGAGAGAAAAGGCGCTGGACCCAGCGTCTTTTTTCAGAGCACCCCGCCTTTTTTGCAGCCACTTCTAGTTGTAAATCTCTGAACTTTCCAGAAAGGCGCTGGCGTCATCAGTGGCGCTCCTTTTCAGGAAACTATCACAACAAAAACTGAAAAGCCCATTTCTGGGAACAGATCGGCCAGACACTGACTGTTGCTGGTGAGTGTTGTACTTTTATCACTGTACGCGTTGTACACTTGTAAGCTGTGTAACCAACTCTCTGTTTATGTAGCATTAAGCTAGCAAGCTAATGTTAATGTCATTGTCATAGAAACAAAACCTAGATGTAGCCAGCACTTTTTTGATGAGTCACTGGGATGAAGTGCTCTACAGAGCACTGCCAGCGCTTTTCTGCCAGAAAAAAACGCTATTTGGACACAGGCCCAAACGGGGAGGCTACATTAGTGTGTGATATGTAAAGACTCTTATCTTAAGTCTTCAGATCCAGTCGTTTCCAGTCATTTGCAGAATGATTAAAGATTTTTAAACATGTTTGATATTACGAGCCAACATTAGCGACTGATGGGAGATGAATCGGTAAATAAACAGCTTTACCTAACCTGAAGTCACTCACTTCGCTGCACTGTGTTTTTTTCCTCCTTTTTTGGCTTTTTTAGCACAGATTTCACTGCATGTAACAGTACAAGTGCTATACATGTTTGGTTTGGTACAATAGCACGGAATAATTGGTGTTCTCTCAGGATTTGCAGGGTCGTCTACCACCAGAACTCCCTGAAGGGGATACAATTTAAAAACTAGCAGTCGTACAACCCTGTGCAACCCTACTTTGTGACAGTGTTGCCACCACCTTATCTGACTGCACACACTACAAAAGGATGATAATGATAATACTTTCTTTAAAATCGAGAGCTTTAAACATTCCAAACTACCGAAACAGAAACTCTTCTCAAACCTCATTATCTCAAAGAGCACTCTCCCTCCTCTCCTCCATCCATTCATGGCACATTCATCGCTCAAAATTTGTTCTCCCTCTCTTGACTTGCTGCTCCATTTCTCCCACATTGTGTGGGCACTAAGTCCTCCTCTGAGGCGACTGTCATTGTTTTCCATTTGGGACGACCCGAGGCTCTGCAGACATCTCCAGGCAGGAGAGGGACACTGAACCAGGGCCGAGGCCGGGAACCAAGGATCCGTAACCAATCTAACATGATGCTTCGCTCTGCAGTTCTGGGAGTGAAGTCAATCTCCCGCTTCATAATTTCGTTACACACATTCAAGCTCAGCTGTGCACGCAGCCACTATAGAAGTCCTACTTTTTATCGCATGTGTCCTTAAACTACTGCTGCCTGCCACACACTTTTGCCATAAATATACCACACTGGGTCTACAATATCAATGTGTTAAAACATACAACATTACAACACACAGATGCATGTGTATGCATAGTGCTTTGATAAAAACTAAAGAAAACAAATATAGTCATTTTTAGGGTGTATTCTTCTGTGAAATATTTGGGTGAATATTGGTATTCCCATACCATTGTTGCAAATGGTATGGAAACATCACAACACAACCATTCCATAGCTGAACCATTTCCTTTTTTTGTACTTAATTAGAAGGACTTTGGTGCACAACAACTTGGGTTTTCTCCACATTACTCTGTTTTAGTATTATTAAAACTAACTGCTCCAGGTATTTGTTAGTGAAAATCGGCAAAAAAGAAAAAACATTTTTCAATTGATTAAAGGTAAAGGGATACTTTGCTGATTTTAAACCAGTCCTGTGTCAGCGAGCTGTTTTCGGTGGTCATTTGCCGAGTACAAAACAAAATGGCAATTGTTTTTAGTTGTCATGGTGACAACGCACGTCAGTGGGGACGAAATGGCTGGAACACTGCAACAAATGGCTATCTGTCTCCTCCCGGCAAATTAACGTTTACTAATTCAACGTGAATTAACATCTTCTAGCAGCGGGGAGGCGGAGGGACCCCCGCCAGCTACCAGCCCTTTGTTCGGATAATTTTCTGTAACTAGCGGACTTCTGACTCGTTAGCTAGCTTGCTAAGGTCAGACAGCCAAATAAGAAAAATGTCCTGTTGGTCCGACCCGAAAACAAAAGCTCACTGCTCCGAAAATACACACTCCCTGGACTTTTTTGCCTTTTATATATTAGTGTATTTTGTTGGCTTTAACCACAGCGTTGTCGCACCATAAAAACATCATTCTTTTTTCAAAATACACAGTAATGGCAGTGCATCATTATAGGTTATCAGACACTGATCATTTTTGTTACCTGACAAAAAAAATACTTTTTCTTTTCTATTCTATATTTGTAAACTTACATTCTGGTGGTGGCTGCGTAGAGTTGTGTCCGACTCGTCCTGTGATCCAAATAATTCCAATAACTCCAATAAGTCCAAACACAAAGTGGTTATTGAAATAAAGTAGATGTAATCACTTCCAAAATTCAAGACACTTTTTTCTTAAATGAAAAATCCAGTTTCAAGTCATGTTTTAGGTGTTTAAACTTTCAAAACAAATATTTCCACTGTGCTGTGTGGTCTGCAGGGTCCCTGGTCCTCCGCCTCCTGTCATCTGTGACAGCAACAGTTTTACACTGAAAAAGTGAAAGTGCTTTCCTAAACTGAAAAAAATAAGCTGCTGCAAAACCTGACCTCAGTGACTCCGCGACTGCAGCAAATCGCTTTATACGGAAGTATATCTGACCATTCTGCTCCATTGATTTGAATGGTGATGTCCTTTCTATCCAATTTAATTTATTTGGCCATGACACAGAGCCGGTTTAAAATCATCAAAATATCTCTTTAAATCATCTATAAAATGCCAAAATAAAAATATCTCTTTAAATGATATATAAAATTTTAAAAAACACCCATCAAAGCAGCAAATACATCTGAGGAGCAATGGATTACTTTATGAATTAGAATAGATTATCAAAAATATTAGTGATTAATTTCCTGTTGATCGAGTAATCAATTATTGAACTAATTGTCTCAACACTTAAAAAGATCCTTACATATGAACTTGATCACGCATGGACACATTGAGAAGCATACACAGTAGTATATGCAAGAACACATGCATGTGCATGCAAAAAGACACATTGCTAGTGCACACAAATTACAGGCTGCAAAAGTGGACCCCAGGAAGAATAGCTACTGCAATGCTATAGCTAATGGGGATCCTAATAAACTAAGCTCAACTAAAAGTATGTCTAGCTGCAGCTGTTACTACTGTAGGTGACAGGTAGCGTATGCTGTGAGTTGTGACATCTGTCAGACACACACACAAATGACAGTGTGGGACTTTGTAGCACAGTGTTGTTGCTGCTGCTGCTGCTGCTTACAGCACCGCCACACAGCGTAATTATAGAGCAGACTGGCTCAGAGCTGTTACATTTCTTTTACCCTTTACATTCAGGAAAAGTCCACAGGCTGCAGTAAACATACCCTTGAAAGATTCTGGAGTTTTTGTTTTACCAGCCTTTAGTTTTCGCTTACCAGTTATTTTACATCCCAAAAAAGTACAATATGAGGATGCAGCATCTCCCACTGTTTTGGGTCAAGTTTGATTTAACCCAGCTAGTTTAGAAAACACTTTCTCAGTCAGCAGACGCAATAGATAAAAATGATAGATCAAACACAGATGGTATGCCCCCTGCAAACACACTCCCTAGAAAACCTAATAACAGCCTATTTAATGGGTCAACCCTATGATGGGGTTTATGATGTATTGGGCAATCTTCTGCTCACACCCCGCAGCGCTCCAGCCCTTTTCTTCCCTTTGCATTCATAAGGACCAACTCGGCCTGAGATACAACAATGTGGATGGAGTAGAGACAAAGGTGGAGGGATGAGAGAGAGAAAGAAGGGAGGGTGAAAGAAGTGAATGAAAAGGGAGGGTGAAAGATCTGAAACAACATCTATGATGAAAGAAAATCCATATTATACCGGTACTGGCATGTGTTGTCCCTTCTCACTCAGTAATGACGTAACTACAGCATCAATTATTGGAGGCCTCCAATTTTGACCCCATCCTCAGTTGTTTTTTATCAAGAATCGAAGGAGCATTATGTAATATATAGCCTTGACTGCCCTCCGAAAAGTGGTTGGAATTAGAAAAGCACCTCATCTCTGGTACAGACCTCCAGCTGTTCCACTCTTTGGCAAAGTATTTGCTTGGTGATTGGTATTGATCAAAAACACTATCAACCCTGCAGAGGAAGGTTTGACACGGGTGAGATTCTGTGCTATGAGAAAGCAGAGATATTTATCTATTTCCCTTTAAGTGAAACTGAAATCCTTACAAAGTCTGATAAAAGCCCAACTCTGGATGCACCAATCTGACTTTTTCTCCCCTGATACCGACTCTAATATCCAAGTCAGGGTATCTGAGGATCCAGAATACAGATCTGATACCAGTGCTATCTTTTTTACAGCATTTTAAATATGCTTCCTCGCTGCATGGAACTGATTCTTATGTAAGTTAATATGAAACTAGTCTTGCATTGCCAGACTTATCTCCACAGTGCTGTGTCAGAGCTGAAGAATGGCTGCGTGAGTTTTCATTCTGCTGTAGGGGGAAAAACACTCTGGCTTGTTTGTATTTCTTTAAACCAATCACTATCGTCTTGGGTAGCACTAAACCCTGGACGCAGCAACCGTGCCATTGCAAAATAGATAGCAAAGATAGCGGAAAGGGAGGAGAATGTCATGTGAGAGACGTGCCCAATAGCAGGCTTTATACCCACACTGTACGTCCGGTAACTCAGAACAACATGAAACTGGCTGCAACTGTAACACACAACTTCTTAACTATAAGTGGAGGCATTGACACACCATCATTGTTTTAAAATATTTTGTTCTTGATGAGACTTGACTGCATCATTACAATGCATCAATGTCAGTAAAGTACGTTTTTACCACATCTTGACCTAAAGGCAGACGGATCATGTTAATCCATGCAATGCACAGATTTTGCTGTAATATTACTGTGTACAGATACAGACCTTACAAACAGGGCTGCACTGCTGTGAGAAATGAAAACGGTGATCAGAGCCAATGCTGCACTCGCTGTCCTCTGCTTTTCCTCAAAAAACAAAACTGACCTCCTAAACTGACGTTACACGACTACTAGATCTTTTCTGAGCTGCTCTCCTTTATCAAGCTCTGTCACATGTATAAGTAACTCCAATGCCACATGCAGTGATTCAAAAACAATCCCAGAGAAAAAGTGCTAAAACAGCAATCTAAATTGTATCAATTTTTGGTAGCGTTAACTAACCATGAATGGTAACATTTGCATTTTCACAGTAAACACCTATCACTGCACTAAAATGCATTTAATGTGAAGTACATACAGCAAGTAATGAACAGGGTTAGGCAGTAATCTGAATACAAGTATTCAGATTACATATTTAAAATACAAAATATGAGTGACTGTATTCCGTTATAGTTTAAATTGGTGGTATTCTGAATACAGTTAATCTTTAAAATAGATTACTTGAAGGGATTACTTTATTACGTCAGCCAAGGAGGTTATGTTTTTGGATCAGTTTGTTTGTTTGTTTGTTTGTTTGTTTGTTTGTTTGTTTGTTTGTTTGTTTGTTTCTCAGCAGGATAACAGAAAAACTACTGGCCCGATTTTCATGAAACATGTTGGAATGGTGTATCATGAACCAAGGAAGAACACAGTAAACGTTGGAGTGGATCCAAATCTGTGCTCTCCCAGTGCCCTTCTAGTTTGTTTTTGTTATATTTGCTCTAAATTAAACAGATTTTCTTTTTTTTTTTTTTAAAGTGCAACAATTTGTGTGTGCACAGTGCACCTGCCACACGACAATGTGGGAGGAGACGCACAGCCAGGACACTGTCAGGAATGTGTTTTTGGAAATATAAGAGAAATGAGCTCAGCAAGAACATTTTGAAGTATTCCAAAAGCAATCTTAAGTATTTAGAATATGTTACTTAATTTGAGTAATCTAATGGAATATGTTACAAATTACATTTTAAGGCATGTATTCAGTAATCTGTAGTGGAATATGATTTAAAAGTAACCCTCCCGTCACTGGTAATGAGTAGCAGTATAGCGTCATGCATCAAAATGAGTTCCCAGCAAGAAGAGAATGAAGCAGAACTGAAACTATAAAAGTGTTCAATGTGGATCCGTCACGTCTGGCCGCTTAAAAAGGTCCGTATCGGGGCTGATGTACAATCCTTGCAAGTGAATCCCTACTATTTATACATACCAAGTTGCAGATGTTGAAAAGTAAAACAAATATTGACAGTAAAAAACATGAACCTGAAATATGGAAACAAAACCCATGCACGGCCTATTTCAACTAACGAGTTTGGAACATACCACACTGACCAGATGAGTCAAATGAAAATGTGTCTATAGTTGGTGTGTAAGGTCAATTCAATAGGGAGTAGAGGGAGTTTCTACATTCTAACAGACACACGGAAAAGTCACACATGCACCCTGCAGCACTTACAACATATTGCCTCATGGTCCTTTTGGAGTTCCTCATGTTTAAAACACACAATCTCCATCCTAAAGCAAATCAGTTATTGATCATTAATTCAAACCCAGAGAAGAATTTTTAAAAACACTAGTGGATTTTCAACATTTTTGTCTCGCCCAGTTCAACTTTTTCTCGTTATCAAACTTTCACACATCTCAAACCGTCTCAGTGAAGATGACGCAAGGAGGGCAAGGTTTACTTTTTTCTTCTTCTTCTTACAGGTACTTCCCTCTCGGCTAACAACAAATAATAACACAGAAAGCACACATTTCTATCACACTTCTACAGGAATATATTTGATGTAGGTCCTGTATCGGACATATAAAAGTATGTACATGCTGGCGAGATACTCCAACATTGTTAATCACAGTGGAGTGGTTGCTTATGATCTTTTTTGTGCCCATTTTCTCAAAAGTAAAATAGCAATATAATAAATTATTATTTTGTGGACCTCATATTTGTCTTTGAAATGTAACTTGTAGCATTAATTCATTTTTGTGATCATATCTTAAGTATAATTAAAAATCCCCTCCACTCAAAAATGTGTTTTATTCATAAAAATGTTAATGTCCCCTGGAATGTCTGTGCAAAGTTTGTAACTAGAGGTGTTTTCACATTCCTATACTGAAGGGGGAGATGTCTGTGCACATCCCTGAAATCTGAGATTCAAACATATCCCGGGCAAGACTAATCCATAAACCAACTACTGTCTAATATGCAAAAAAACCTGAAACCTCAAGCACAGAGTGGACAGAGCAAAAACACACGGTCATCATAGCTGTGTCAGCCACTGTCACTTACTAGCAAACAAGGTAACCAACAGCATAAACAAATACAAGATGTACTGTGCACTTACCATTCTGATACTTTGGTGCACAACAGACTCCTCGTCTGAGTCTGGGTCTGACGCCGGTCTATGACTGCAGATTGCGAGCCTGCGGAGGCTGCACCAATGCTGCTTGGGCCAAGTCACAGAGTAACGTTGAATATAATCCAACCTGTCAGAAGAATAAGGAGGATAATGATGAGAATGAACACTTCAGCAAACATCAGCGTGACAAAAACTACCTAAAATGACAGAAACCATCTTTGGGAAAAATGTATTTGACATGTACTTTGATTTTTTAGTTTGGCCTATGTCCCATCCGCTATGTCCCCAGCCAGCCACCAGGGGGCAATCAAGATGTTTTGGCTTCACTTTTGGGGAGCTGTCATGTCGTCCATCTTTATATACAGTTCATGGTTTTTTGCCGATATTAATTTGGAGCACTCAAGATACACACATACATGGGGACAAAATACAGTACAAAGCAATACAACTGAAAGCAATTAAAATCAATTAACACAGGACATTTTCACCCACACAGTTGGGTTTCTAGGCTCTGCGAGAGGTTGCATCATCTGACATGATTACGTTATTTTGTTAAACTGTACAACAACACAGATACATTACCAATAACCTTTTAAAACCTTCATCTTGTTTGTTCTTTTAGGGCTGACCAAAACCTTATTCGCAAAACTGCTCTCAATTGAAAAATCAACTACCGTGTCACAACGACAGCAGTAGTACAAGAACACACACACAGTGACACACAACGTAGTCTCGAGTAGCCAGACCTATCTCCACAGTGCTGCATCTGCGCTGGAAGTCTATGAACTGGAACACGGAACATGTATTACATCTATGAACTGGAACACGGA
>JAOVVB010016485.1:0-16405 GCA_028570985.1 Heterobranchus longifilis | reverse complement strand
CCCCCCCCCCCCACACACACACACACACACACACACACACTCAGTGCTCTGCATATCTCTCTGTATCACGTTTGTCTAAGCAAGTAGCTCCATCACCACTCCACTCAGTCGGGCGAGCAGGTAAAAATGGTTTGCGTATCGCGTTTCGTCAATGATTTGAAACCGGGTCCGCCACGGGAGATGTGATTTTAGATTATTAATGAGACTCCACAACACTTTGTCTATCCCTCCATCATGTCAGCGAATGAATGAAGGGGGTCAACAAGTGAACAAATGGCCCACTGTAACAGTGCACCAACAAATGTGGGGTGAGGTAATGCCATATCAGTGTTTATAATTGTGCATTCATTACTGCTAATGTGGCCGTAATGACACCATAATCAGCTTACTAATTGAGTGTCATTACAAGGGGATGCTGGTGCTGTGCTCTACCCACAGATGGCTAATGTCACTGTCACTGTTACTTATTGAGCAAAGGGTGGTAATAATCACATCGTATGATGAAATGAGGAAGGAATTATTTAATCTTCCCCGTATGGTTTGCATTAGAAACAATCGGTCCTAATGGAAAAGTTGTGCAATGCCTGCAGTTTTATTTGAAGAGATTTGACTGTGCACTGATGCTATCTTGTTAAATGTCCTCATTAGAGCTTTTATTGGTGACATTTTTGGACAGTTATCTCAATGCTTTTCTCACCACTGGACTTTTATTCTTTCAGGTGGTTGAGTTAAAAGGACCAGGACTTAACCAGGAACATCTGATGACACTACGCCCGGTAACGGCCATCTGTCATGTCTGCTGAAGAGCCCCATAAACAGATTCTGCATTCAAGAGACTGAAGATCAATCTGGATGAAGCCACTTTTCATTTATGACTGACAATTTAACAAACACCTTCTCAGAACCTTCATTTTTCTACCTCTTGTTGCTGCTCTTCTTGTCAAAAGAGGCAGTTTTTTTTTTGAAGACTTGTTTGAACACTTGACAGCTCTGACCCACTTATCACGCTCCAACAAGCCGGGCAAACAGGGAAAACATTGCATTTAGCAGGCAACGTCAGCAGAGGTGATGCACTGTTTTAGATTCCGCTGACCTCCTGATCTAATTAGCCTCACACACACACACACACACGTACGCACACGTACGCACACCTGGTGTTGCCGGCCTCTGCAGATGCTTTACGTAGTCTTGTGTCTGGCCTCTCCAGTGACACAACACTCAGACACGCACTTAAACAACGATACTCAATCGGGTGTTTCGGAGTCCATCTGCACACTATTAACTCCCATCGAGAACACTGACCTTGACTGCGATCAGACACGTGTTGGTGTGTTTGCATTAGCGGGAGGCGGTGTCACGTCCTGCCTGCTCTGATTGCGAGTGAGAATGAGAGCTGATGTGGCAAAGTGGCCCTGATAAATACTCTAAAAACATTACCGCCTGAGGGCCGCTCACACGAATAAGAAAGCCATAGAGCTTCATTACACTATTAAGTCAGTAACTCAAAATGTGTGGTACTAAAATAAGTAGTCCATATTAATTGAAAAGTGTGTGTGTGTGTGTGTGTGTGTGTGTGTGTGTGTGTGCGTATTCATGTGTGTCTGTTGTCAGAGCAGATTAGACCCTTTCTGGGTCACATCACTTTGACTGACCTAGATTTGACTAAATAAACGGGAGGAGGATGTATGTATTCTGATCACGGCTGGACTCGCACACACATTTAGACAAATACAACACACTCTCTGACCTTGACGATTGCTCTGCAGCCTTCTTACTTGTTAACTACCTGCTGACTCTGGCTTCCTAACTTCTTATTTAGGCCACATGCCCTTCACCCAACAAACAGGAAAAAACGTTTAAACTGCCTTCGTAATCAAACTCCCAACCTCCAGTTTGACCTTTCCTTCTGCACCACCCCTCATGAACACCTTCCCTTCCTTCTCCGCACCGCCTGCCAATACACCAACCATCCAGTCAGTGTGTAAGCCCTGCCTACGGGCCCCTTGGAGGATGAACGATGTGCCCACACTTGACTACGATTTGCTGCTGTCCCCGGCCAGCACCTCCCTCCCCGGCAGTCCTGGCGGTGGCAGCAGCAGCCCCCCTCTGGCCTTGGTTGGTGTGGACACTGAGCAGCGCACCGCCTTGGCCTTCGTAGGCCTCCTCATGCTCTTCCTGGTCTTCCTGCTGGTCAGGTGCTTCAGGATCCTGCTGGACCCCTACAGCCGCATGCCTGCATCATCCTGGACTGACCACAAGGAGGGGCTGGAGAGGGGCCAGTTTGATTATGCACTGGTGTAGGGTGACGTGTAAAGAAAATATTTCATTGCACATAGACGGAATCTGTAAGAGCAGTTAAGAAACGGACTGTACCAATGCATAATATTGTGATTGCACTCTTAACAGGAGGGTTTACCTAATGTTGGTGTATGCCTGGTTAATATCACTGTATTGCAGCCTGTGTGTTGGTGTAAATGTGAGGCAGCAGGACACTGTGTAAGTCTGGTTCAACATCAGGCACACAGACCACTGGAATCCCTGCGCCAAACACCCAGATGTTGGAACACGAAGGACCAGAAATGAGCTGCACAGCTGCCTTAACATGACCTACTGTACCCGTCGAACATGCTACAACATCACCTTCAGGCTAGCATTTCCAGACTCCACAGCTTGCCAGTATTAAAACACAATATGATTTTAGGAAGATCACCTTCACTCACGACGTAGTTTATAACCTCAAAGCTACATTTTTTCATGAGAAGGCTCGACGTGCAGAACTTAAAACGAAGGAGTTTACACTTAAGCAGACGCCCCTTTAATGAACCAACGTCCATTGTAAAGCATCCGAGTGTTAAGTGCTGATCAAGGAGCACAAATCCTCACTTTTTGATTTCTTTTTTTTGGACACTGATCCTGGAGCAGCACTGCAAGTTTCAGATGCTTTTTAATAGGGATGCACGATATGGATTTTTTTTCCAGACGATACCGATAACAGATAATTAGCTGCTTCTCATGGCCGATGCCGATAAGATAACCGATAATCTTATATTTTTGGATTTTAAAAAGAAGTTCATAACCTGTAGTTTATTCACACCTGAGGATCAGAAAGGGTAAGGGCTTGATTATACTCCCAAACGGATGCATACACTGACAGCAGTGCAGTAGTTCTGTTTATAATATCTGCTCTGTCGGGTAGATCGCTACTCGATCACTTGTAGCGTAGTGACGGCACAGAGCTTATGCGTACATCCTTTGATGACGACATTTACGTATCACAGAGCCTAGCTGACCCTCACGCACTCTCGGATGCAGAAAGTATAATACCGGCTTCAGATGTAGTGAGCAAAGATAGATGATTCAATATTCCATAGCTCTGACTGAGCCATATCTAATGGACATCAGTATTGTTAACAAACAAACAGTTCTGACTTTTCAAATGTTCATTTAGTTTTTTCTAGTACATCAAAAAACGGCTTTTATAGAGCTTTTTGCCTAAGAAATCAAGTCAGATGCTTTGACATAATCTGTCAAATCAGAATACTCAGTACGTGTTTATGGTGGATCGCATACCAAGTTTAAAGGTGCATACCGTCACCTACTGTAGATGCTGCGTTCATTGGAATAATACATAATGAGATCAATTTCCCATCATCGGCCGATAATTTATCAGTACTGATATGTATTGTGCATCCCTATTTTTTTAAGCAGGTAGTAACATAACATTTTGTCTGTGTATGTTTTGTGTGTTACTGTGTCTATAACTGAGAAGCCATATTGAAACTATAATCTCTTATTACTGCAAGTAGAGTTTATGTTCTCTGGTTGTGTCCTTTGCTTTAGTCCGCCTGCCAAGTGTGGTGATGAAGCAAACTGCAACCTTTAGGCAAAAGACAAAGCTTTATTTTTCTATTCTTGACTCAAGTTTGTGAGTCTCCTTTTTGCTATATTTTTGTCCTCCTTCCTCTTACTGTATCAATCTTTAGACTGTGGATTTTTGAGGTAGTCATGCAGCCACGTCTTAGAGGGGGCAAAGCAGGTAGCTCTGCTTTTCATGTGTTTTGTAATTACATATTTTTCTGACTATCTGCTTTGGTTTTGATACACTGGGTTGAATCAGTGAAAATACAAGTAAAAGGATTTTCTTCTTCTTCCTAATTTCCACTGATAGCTGGACTGTGTGGAAGGTCCACATTGTTCATGTTGGAAATGAAATAAAATGATTGCTACTTATTTGTCACATTGTGTCACTTTTGTCACATTTACACACTAGGGCTGTGTATTGGCAAAAATCTGCCGATACGATACGTATCATCATACAGGGGTTAGGATTCAATGCTGCTGTGTAGCAGTCGGGGTTTTTAACAACAGAAAATGAACCACCACAAATCTTTGCATGTAAACTATTAACCTGTTCTTCACCAGAGCCCCCAACAGGACATTTAAACACGCAACAACATCGTCACATGACATATCATTTTGACCAAGCTCGACTACAAAGCTGGCTGCAACTGCATCATTCCAAAGAGATATTTACTCTAAAATAGTAAATATTTTAGGCGGAAATTAAATCTTTTATTTAGTTGTGTTTTCATTGTGTTTTCAATTAAGTGTTATATTTATTATGATACCAAGATTATTCATATAGACCTTGTAGTTGCAGATATAAACTCACATGTCATTCATTCATGGTGAAGAAGAGGCTAATTAAAAACCAATAGTGTTTTTGAGAGTTGATGCAGTATCAAGTTGATGCAGATGCTCAAGTGTGTCGATATTTTCTTACACCCCTATTACACACAAAAGAAAAGAATAACTCGGGACACAAGACTTAAAAATATAACCCACAATACTTTATTGCCGTTAATGTCACTGGACAAAAGTTTACAATATTATGTGAATCTAATTTTACAGACTGCCATTTGTGTAAATCTTTGGTTTTTGTCTTTTTTGCATAAAAATGATGATCATTCAGGATATTAAAAGATGTGATGGCTGATTGATTTATTGATCGTCAGCTGGTAGATGTGGATGATTGTCATTTCAGCTTTCAGCTCGACTCTGGTATCAACAAGTGTTTGAACTCAAACAGGCTCCTTATTTTCTAAAGTATAACACACATGTTTCAATGCAAGCAGATGATGATGACAGTATTGTTTCAAGTTTGACACTGAAGCTGAGTAAGCACACGCAACACACTGCCTTTTTTTTTTTTTTTTTTTTAAACATAGTGGCAAATAAAAGAAACATTACAAACTGACAATAAAGATACAAAGTATACAAAGGTTCCCAGGTTAGAAAAATGGTTATGTGTTATAAACATGATAGGCTGTGGGGCAGTGCAGCAACGTTGACTGTTAAGAGAAAAAGCTGATCTTTAAGCACCATAGATCCGAGCTGGAGATGGTCATTGATCCTAATGGCATTGTACAGACAGTGTAAGCTTGTATGAGATAATAGATGATGGGAATGTTAATTATCTTTAAGTCTGACGTGTTGTGATTTATTTTTACTGATGGCTGATTTGACTGGCGACAGTGGTTTCAAACAATACAGTCAGTGATCAACAAAAACAATGCTGCATTTGAAGGGTTCATTTGCAAAAAAAAACGATATCTCTGTTTTTATTTATTTTCATAAATCACGTTTTTTTTTTTTAATTGTGCACTTACATATCAATTAAACTGGTGTTGGCTTATTAATTTTAAGAATTTCTTTTATCTGTTTTTGCAAACAAACTCTTCTTTTGCTTTTTGTTGGTTTTGCTTCTTTTTTTTCTCAACAAAACAAAGTCAACAGCACTTAAAGGCCTTCAATCTTGGGTTTACTGTGAGTATTTGTTTTGGCAGCCTTGACATTAAAAAAAAAAACATCTACATTTCACTTAAAAATATACAATTTAATTTTCAAGAAGCAAGTTTGATAATATTGGTTTTTCAGCACTGAGACAATACAAAAGACAGACATATACAACAACAATAAATCCTAGCAAAAAAAAAAAAAAAAAAAAGATTTTTTGCAATCCAGATTCAAGACTGCACTTTCTTTGTACAGCGTAAGAGATGGTATTATCTAGCACCTTTTTTCTCTTTAAGAGAAAAAAAAATCATGAGAAATGAACGAAGACCTGATGGATATTTTTTTTTTTTTGTGAGGTTTGGTGTGCACCTGTGCGTGCCCTTACACTGTAAAGCACTACCTTTAGTTACAGCTTAGGTTAACATGTCATGTACCTTTGAGACTGTAGTCAGCTGTGTGTCTCTGTGTGTTGTAAACGAGGCCTCAGACCTCAAGCTCATGGTGAAGTCAAAGAAGTCAGATAAAGTCAGCTCATAGTCAAGTTCAGCCTCCCAACACCGACTGTCAGCTTCTATTCTCCTGAAGCATTTATGTTTAGGAGTTTGTTTGAAAAACGCAAAACCAGGAGAAGCTACAAGCCTCTGACAGCCAACAAGGGAAAAAGACTTAATGAAAAAGCTGGCTCTCAGGTCCAGAATCAGTGCACCTGAAGTCTTAATCCCCACAAGGATAAATACAAACATGACCTGATCTATCTTCTTTTAAGTCTACGAGCTACTGGCTGGTGTATTCCCTGCTCATGATGGATGCTGAGCGACACTAGCACCCTCTTTTGTTTTATAGTCAGCATCACAGCATGGTGTCCATACTCGGTGAGAAGCACTGAGGTAACCAAACATGACAGCACACACACGCAAACATGCTAATCCCTGCTTGCCGCTGCCCCGCGGGGCACGACAAAAGTCAGTTACATCAGAGAGGAACACAGCTTGCTTGTTTTCTCGTCTGAAAATTGGTTGCCATCCAGCTAGAAAAACAGACCGCTATGGACTAAAAGAACCTGAAATGCTGTGTAAATGTTGCAGTCCTTCGTGTTAACATTTTTCAAACAGCACAAATACATTAAATGACACACTACAATACTGAGAGGGGCCAGACGTGACAAACCTTGTTCCCCAGTGTTGTGATTTGTTTTATTACCAAGATCACAGAGAGGTAAGAAAGTCCTCGGACCACCGTGACGGCACCCAACCCCTTATATTTAGCCGTAATATCACTAAAGACATCACTTTCGATAGGGCTGCACAATATATCATTTATTTTATCGCCATCACAATATCACCTTGAAACGAAAAGACACTTAGTGATTTTTTTTTAGTTAGTTCAAAGAGAGTATCAGTAGAAAACTGCACTTTAAAATGTAACCATCCTTCTTTTAAATGCTGCCTTTTGTGTCCAGTTCAATGTTCATTTCGTTTCATTTTATTCAACAAGCAATTTGTTGTATTTTAGCAGTAGAAAGGCAGAACTGAGTACACTTTTAATAGCTGTTTATTTATCGCAAGTAATATCGTCATCACGTTATTCGACGTCGCATATTTTCCTCATATCGTGCAGCCCTAACTTTAGATCCTGCGTGTGAATTAAATACAACCACACATGTTGCATTAAGACAGTTTTGGCCACTCTCAGCACTTAATTTCTGTGTAATTTCTCGTTTTGCTTGTCGCCAAAAGTGCTTCATGGACTTGTGAACCATCTGTCGTCTTTATTAGGGGGCTGTGGTCCAAGCACTAGGGCACCTCTCTGCCATCTCCTCCACTGGCTCTCTCAGTGGAGCATGAGTGCTGGGTCGGGTACAAGTGGAGGGGTGCAGGAGGAAGTGTAGTCGAAAAATAAAAACACAAAACATGAACATATAATAACATAAACAGTAACAAAGTGGTGGTAGAGTTGGGCTGATTGACTCAGTCTTTCATAGCCCTTGATTACCCCTGTTGGTGGGGATGGTCCTGCAGGGGAGGAGTTATTGGATAAAAGGGAAGGTTAAAACTCAAAGGCTTTAGGAATCAGTCCAGGACAGGATTGCGAGCGCACTCTGAGCTCAGTGCAGGTGGATGAGGAGCTTGATGCGCAGGGCGTCTCCTATCTCCCCTTGTAGGTAGTCACTGTCGTGCTGCTCCTCCAGCTGGTGTAGTCTCCGGGGCCCAAACAGCCGCAGGCTGGCGATCTCCACCCGGTAGGAGCCCGCCGGAGGCGGCCTCTTGCCGAGCCGGAGCACGCTCTTTCCGTCGCGTCGTTCCAGCAGGCGGAAGTGTTCGTTGCCGTTGCCGTGGGTGATGACGTAGCGTACATGGTGCTCCAGGGGCTGCAGGGCGGGCAGGAGCTCGAGGAGAGGCTCCTTGTTGAGCAGCGAGGACAGAGAAAGGTTCATGGGGATGGAGGCCTGGGTGTCGATGCTGGCCATGCTCACTGCTGGTTCCTGCAGAGAGGATGAGCAGAAGGAAAGGGATGAAACATGAGGTAGTAGAAACTTCATACACTCAGATATATGGTGCGTTGCATTTGGACCGGGAAGTCGGAATTTTCCAAGTTTTAATTAGAAAGCGACCTGAAGTCTTCACCAACCCCGACCTCAAAATCCAAGATGGATGCTTTAAGCAACAGTAGTGAAAGCTGTAGTAATATTAGCACTTCTGTCTTATTTGTGTCTCATTAACGGTGTTAATGTGTTATTAACTATTATTGCTAACAAAGGCACCCTGTGAAATAATGGTTTTCCGGCTTGTTGTACTGGAACACGGTCAACTCGGGTGTGACATCATTCCCAACTCCGACTTCTAAGGTCAATGGAAAGCAGCAATAGACCTCGACAGACTCATTTTCTTACATCATCAAAAGTGACCCAACAAGCACTGAAAAGCAGTTGGTCAACACACGTACCTGGTGGAGCTCATTTTCATCAGCATTGCGTCTGTGTCGTCCGCTCTTTCCTCCTCCGTTGATCTTACACTCGTAGCAGGTCTCAGGAGACAGACTGTCCTCGTCGTCACCCTCCACAAACTGGCCGTGGAAACCTGATCCGGACATACAGTGACTGGTGGAAACAACAAGAGAGTTTAGTATGTTGAGTAAATAAAGGGAAGGAAAGTCATTTGTCAAATGTTTTCTCGTGGTAAGACGTTGCCACCAGGAATTACTAATAGAAAAAAGGTGACACCACTGTTCTAATACCAGTTGTTTAAATGAATCCTTTTAATTTGTGTTCCCTCACCCCTGTCCGGCTCTGTAGAAACCTCCGGGACAGCCACACAGGTAGCCTCCGTCGGTATTGGAGCAGCCGTAGATACAGGGGTTGCTGCTCGTGCTACATTCATTCACATCTTGGCAGCCACCAGCGCCCTGCTCATAGTCAAAGCCGGAGGGACACACACACTTGAAGCTGCCCAGTGTGTTGTAGCAGGAGGCAGAGCCGCACACTGCTGCTGCCTGGCACTCATTTTCATCTGTGGAGGAAAGAGAAAAAATACATTTTACCCCATTTCTGCTTCCATAAATCAGGGATTTTTATATGAAATTATAGAGCAGTGATTCACAGACTTTTTTTTCCTTGAAGCCCCCCTACTTGTATTTAAGAAAAGCTGAATTAAATCCTTAATTCAATGAGTTAGATGTGAAAATATGCAGACTCTGAATGTTATTATCCCTGCGCCCTTCCCGTTCATTCATGTTTAGTCTGTTTCTTGTTTTATTTTGAAGGTTCAGTCCTTATGTGTCATATCTTGCCTTACTTTCTGTCTTTGTTATTTTTCCCGCCTTTGTGATTGTCTGCCCCGCCCTGATTAGTTTCCCCTGTCCCTTGTTAGCCCTGCCTCGCTCCCAGTCTCAGCCAGTCAGCTCCCTACCTGGTTTTCTGTCATCACTTGATTTCCCTCACCTGTGCTTCCATCTGCAGCTGCACTTCATCCCCTCATCACACCAGTTTGTATATTAGTCCTGTTTTTGCTTCAGTCTTTGTCAGATCCTTGTTGGTGGCAGATGTGTGTTGTCGATGTCAGTTGGTGTTTTGCTCCTCGTTCCTTGCGTGTTATTTTCCTAGTGTTTAGCTCTCAGTGTTTTGTATCCCTGTGGTTTTTGGATTCCCTCCTGCATCGTTTATTCAGCTTTTTGATTATTAAAGCTCGTCCTTGGTTTTTGTCAACCTGCCTGCAAGTGCATTTGAGTCCACCTTTTCTATACCATACACACTGTGACACACAGGTGTGGCTTACTTAGTAGTCTATTAATTTTGAATGAGGACAAAAAAAAATCTTTTTAAAGAAGGTTTTGTATACAGACTTTTGTATGAAGTGTGTTATTATGATTGCAGTTGTGCAAATCTAATTTTGATGACATCAGAGCAGCCTCTTTGTTGACCCCTTTAAGGGGGCCCAGACCCCAGGTTGGGAACCACTGCTATAGATTATCATATTGTTCCAGTTTTATAATAAGCCTGAAAAGACTTTAACCTTAATTAATTATCCAGATCCTCTATACGTTGTCCGTGTAACTCACCCACACACTGGTTCCACTGGTAGTGCTGCACGTAGCCCTGCGGACAGCCGCAGCGGTAACCTCCCATCATGTTCTGACAGCCGTGCTGACAGCGGTGGTTACTGCCACACTCGTCCACATCTGAGGAAAATAAAGAGTTTTAATTTCTCATTTTCAGCAGTGTGAGAGACCTTCCTCTCTAAACTATATTTAACTAAATGTAAAGGTTTCTGTGTCCGCTCACCCTCGCACTCCATGCCTGTCGTGTCCAATGAGAAACCTTTAGAGCATTCACAGTTGAAGCTACCAGGCGTGTTGACGCAAGAGGCGCGGGAACCACACGCGCTGTTCTGAGCGTTACACTCATTGTTGTCTGCAAAGAGAAGAGAAACAGATTTGAATTAAAGATGCATTTTTTTTCAAATTCACAGCCATATTGTGCACCTATTTAACAACATATGCCACAAAAAAGTATTTTTTAAAAATCAATTTCTTTGTATTTGATCAAAATCAATCAAAAAGAAGAGAAGTGGTGGGTGCTTAGGTTTTTTTTTTTTTTTTCCCTAATCATGATCTCAGTTTGAACTTTGGTCTTTTGTCTTATATCAGTCCTCTGCAGCTCTGTATCGTGCTAAACTCTAAGCCTGCCCACTTTTTAGCGGCCCAAAACTGTACACTGCTCAAATATTTCGTTTCACTGGGAAATACTTCACAGTACAGAAGCTAAAGGTGCTTCCGTTTCCCTGGGACTTTAAGGCAAAAGTTATTTTGGGTGCCGGGTCTTGTACTCACCGATGCAGGCGGTCTGGTGCTGTGTGAAGCCGGGAGGACACTTGCAGGTGAAGCCTCCGATGGTGTTGACGCAGAGGAACTGGCAGTTATGCTGCTTGGTCGAACATTCATCCAGATCTTAGAGAGGGAAAAAGAAAGCACTTAACCATCAAAAACAAATTACATAGACGGATGATGCAACAGAGCTATAAAACTTGTTTATGAAAAAATATATTAGAGCAATATTTAATTTGTACCATATGGTCAACTATGAAAAAGATCGTTAAATAGCATCTAATGGCTTTTATGAAGCTGTGAAATAACTTACAAACACAAATCAAGAGTCCACGTACCTTTGCAAGTCTTTCCGTCTGGCTGGAGGCTGTATCCTCTGGGGCAGGAGCAGAGGTAGCTGCCCTCTGTGTTTTTACACAGGAAGTTACAGGGCTTTGGAGACAGAGCGCACTCATCCGTATCTGGAATAGAAAGACAGGGGGAAATTAGGAACATGGACAGAGAAATTCTGCAGCAATATTCAGTATATATAAAACCAAATGCCATTGAAACCAAACAGACTGATAACGAGAGTATTCAGAGATCAGCCATACCGATACAGGAGGTTGCAGTGAAGTCGGTTTTGTAGCCCACGTTACAGTGACAGCGGAAGGATCCGATGGTGTTGATGCACTGGCCGTTCCGACAGAGATCTGGCATCACCTGGCACTCGTTGATGTCTGGAAGCACGGAGACATTTTAGAAAGCGATCTGGATCAGGGAGGCACTCACGCTGCCAAACACATAATTCAACAAAGAGCTCCCAGTCTCATTAAGCTTGTGTGAGTTTCTTACTTGTAGCTGCATTCAAATTAATGTACCTCAGCCTGGTTGTTCTTCCCAAATGTATATTAACGCTATGTATTTAGTTATTGTCACTACTTTAAAAGATTGTGATGAATAAATAAAATAAAACTAGAATTACCACCTTGCTAAATGTGAAATATGGTCACAATCTCCGCTTCTGTTCCTGAGTTATGGAGTTGAATAACGGCCAGAAAAGTGCTTTTGCACATTATGTCACAGTGAAGTTGACCTTTGACCTTTTGGATATAAATGTCATCATTTTATCCTGTTGGACATTTGTGTGAAATGTTGTCATAATACGCATATGAATGCTTATGTTATGGCCAAAAATGTGTTTTGTGAGGTCACAGTGACCTTTGACCTTTGACCACCAAAATTTGTAAAAAAAAAAATAAAAAAAAATCCCCCAAGGCTTTCCTGAGATATCACGTTTATGAGAATGGGACGTACAGACAACCCAAAAACATAAAAAGGCATAAAAAAGAGAAATAAAATGAAAGTTTAGTTTGTTTTACTTCATGAAATCAATCAGCATTACTGTGCGACTCACCTCGGCCGTCTGTGGTGTATCCAGGTCCGAGCGGACACATCTTCTTGTACTGTACGGTGCCGGGCAGCGGGCAGAGCTCACACTGCGACCCCCAGCCTCGGCCCGTGTTGCAGCAGCACTCAGACTTGGTCACACTGTTCCTGTTGGTGGATGACTGCTGGCACATCGTCTGCAGAACCTCCGTGTAACAGTAGCCCTTTCGGTTATCTGGAGGACATGAGGAGTGTTTGAGGTTAGCGAGGGATGGACTGCTAAACTTCAATTGAATTTAAAACAAGCAAATAAGCACAGCTCCGGTTACGACGCCTTTACCCCCACAGTGTGTGAGACAACATGTTCTTCAGCAGTACAGATCTTACCAATACATTCAGTTCCAGTGGAGCTCGACTCAAAGCCGTCGTTGCACTCGCAGCGGTAGCTTCCCACTGTGTTGACGCAGCGGCCGTTCTTACAGATGCCAGGCTTGACGCGGCACTCGTTCAGGTCTGCCAGAGAAAAAGGACGGGAGGATGAAGAGGCGGATAAATCCAGCAGCAACAACAGCAGACTGAGGATGCTGTGAGAATATGACTCAAGAGACCTAGATGATGTCGTGCAAGTGACATGTTTGTGGCTGCAGGAGTCAATACACTTAAGAAATCTTATGTATACATTTATTTGCCAGATGAATGAGTCTAAAAAGGAAATCATTTTGGCCTTATCAATCCCAGGAGAGGATTTCTTATCAGAATCAGAATTGCTTTTATTGCCAAGTATACAAGGAATTTGTTTTGGTGATATGGTGCATAAACAAGAACACAAAAACACAAAAGTATATATAAACAAATAAATAAAAACAGAAAAAACCCCCAAAAAAACCACATAAAAACATTATTGTGCTTTTGTATGTAATTTATTCTATGTGATGTCTTTAATAGTACTCTAAGAGTCTGTAATAAAGTATTGATTGATTGATAGACTGAGAAGAATCTCTCACATTGGCTGAAACATTTTTACTCACCCATACATCCCTCTCCATCGGGTCTGCGCTGCATGCCAGGAGGGCAGATGCACATGAAGGTGCCGATCAGGTTCTTACAGGTCATACCCTTGGAGTCGCAGTCGTCCAGACCCTCAGAGCACTCGTCCTGGTCTGGTGAGGGACAATGAGAGACGGCCAATAGGTAAAACTACAACAGCCAGCTAAAATCGAATCCGTGTCGAAGGATTAGTACGGCACAGAGAAAAGGAGCAGATAAAAGTCACACTGTCACTCACCTCTGCACATGCGTTGGTCATCTCGCAGCACGTAGCCAGCAGGACACATACACTCATAGGACCCAAAGGTGTTAACACACCGGAACGCACACAGCAGAGGATTCTGGGAGCACTCGTTGATGTCTGGAGTCAAGAAGAGAGTTTATTCGTTTAATTTACAGTCATTTTTAAAAAGTACTTGTGTCAATGTGAGTGTTAAGATAAGATATACTTTATTGTCCCCAATTGCTTGGGCTATAGTGCTACACACCTGCAATTAACCTAAAACAATCATTGTTTGCCGTCGGCCGGACATTATAAAAATGAGGAAGAAATCATAAAAACCATAAAACAATAGTACATAATTTAGCCTCTCCTTAAGCTGTTTTCTTGTTGTCTTGTTGTTATGTTGTTTATATCTTAATCACTTTTATGATGTTTTTATCGTAAAGCACTTTGTAACTGTGTTTTTGAAAGGTGCTATATAAATAAAGTTATTATTATTATTATGATCATTATTATTGCTGAGTAGTTGCTGTGTAAATGCCTGACCTTCACAGGTCATCATGGGTCCAGGTTCAAAGCCCTCCTGGCACGAACACTCGAAACCTCCCACCACGTTGGTGCACGTTCCGTTTCCACACGGGTTTCCTATAGAGCACTCGTCAGTGTCTGGAGAGGGCAGAGAGCGAGGTGTAGATAGAGGAGGCAATTAAAACCAATGACACATTTATACTGTACCTCAGACTTTAAAAGCACTCATTATTTAGCAGCTTAAATGTTAGTCCAAAAATAGACCAGGCTGTAATGCAGGAAAAAAAGCTGCTACTGGTGATAAAGAAAGATAACGTCACACCTGGGAAATAATACTGATTCTGGTGATATATTCTGAGACATGGCAATAAAAACAAGTCCCGCAGACATAGATTTTTCTTTATCTGCTCAATTGCCGCTGTTTCGGTATCCTCAGTTCTTCTTCTATGATTTCAATGTTGCAGATCGTAACTTTAATTTGAGAAACCATCTCACCAACACAGTTGACTCCGGTGTAATCCAGGTTGTAGCCGAAGGGGCATTCGCAGCGGAACGAACCATCTGTGTTGATGCAGATACCGTTCTGGCAGATGCCTGGGTTATCCAGACACTCATTCATATCTAATGAGAGCAAGCAATAATTAGCATATATATATATATATTTTTTTACAAGACCTCCACATTTGGCTTCTAAATTCGAGGGAGTAGCTCTCACCTTCACGAGCATCGCCCGGTCCAGGCAGGGCTCCGTGGCCGAAGGGACACAGAGTGTCAAAAGCAGCTGGAGACGCACAGGAAAAAAAAGGTCAACTTCATTATTTTACAAATGAAAATGCGTGCATGTGATACCTTCATTAAAAAGTGTGTGTGTGTCTGCGTTACACACCCTCGCTCTCTCGTGGGCACAGCTCACAGGGAAGTCCCCAGCCTTCTCCAGGCATCTTGCTGCAGCAGCACTTGGCCTTGGTGGTGTTCAAAGCTTTGGGGACGGAACATTTTCCCGCTTCGAATTTAGTGAAACAGAAGCTCTCTCTGGTATCTGCCATAAGACAAAAGATGTACAGTAATTGGTCTGTTATTCGTGGGACACACAAAGACAAAGCTACTTTAGTAAGAGAGATACACTGGGTCAGATTAGCACATTCATTCGAGATGTTAACTAACAGCTTCTCTCACCGTAGCAGCGGCGTTTGTTGTCGGAGAGTACGAAGCCTGGCTGGCAGGTGCACTGGAAGCTGCCGGGGGTGTTGGTGCAGGTGCCAAACTGGCAGATGTTGGACTCCACCTCACACTCGTTGATATCTGGAAAGGGAGCGTAAAAGAGGGCAGGGGGGAGTGAGGGAGATGAAAAGATGGTGGTGGTTTATTTGTGAGCGTGTGTTAGAGCAGATGGCTCCGTCGCCCCGCTGCTTTGAGTATGTGTGGAGCATTTAGTCTGTACTGAAGTGTGTGTGTGTGTGTGTGTGTGCGTGCATGTGTGCGTGTGTGTGTGTGTGTGTGTGTGCGCCTTACCTATACACTGGTCATTCTGCACCTCGTAGCCAGGAGGGCAGATACATCTGAAAGACCCGTCCAGATTCTGACAAGTTCCCGGAGAGCAAGTGCCGGGCAGACTCACACACTCGTTGATATCTGTGAAAAATGAGACAACGTCAGAGAATTTGTGTTTATGTCAGACAAACTGTACCGTATGAAAATCTATAAATACCCCACCGTGCTCTTACTTTTCTTGCATATTTAATCACTGACTCACCGACACAGTTTTTCCCATCCTGAGTATTCTCGTAGCCCTCATGGCAGAGACACTGGAAGGAGCCGAGTCCATTGATACACTGTCCGTTCCTGCACACCTGACCCTGCAGGGCACTGCACTCGTCTATGTCTGTAAGGTAAACATTGAGAGGATTAGGACTCTCTAAACATTCCTCTGATTTTGGATACAAACACAGAAAACCAGAAACAGAAAAAAAAAAATGTTTTTCCTGGCATCAAGAGCTTCTGAAAAGAAACAGGCTCAAAACAGTCAGATTTTATGTCTACTGCCTAGTCCACACATACACAGGTATTTTTGAAAACAGGTTTTTTCCTTCTTCATTCTAAAAAACATCCCGTCCACACAAGCAC